>BMAC01000141.1:635212-672640 GCA_014905375.1 Phtheirospermum japonicum
CTGTCTTATTGCAACCAATGTTGACAGCAGTTTCGAATCCCTTGGACTTTAAGTGGAGCCCATTTGGAATATTGTTCTTGAGATTGTCTACAATGAAAACCTGGAGCTTCCCACTGATCATAAAAAAAAAAAAAAAAAGATTTATCCATTTTGACAGATTTATTACATTCAAGAGGGATTTTGTTTTCAATTTTTATTTAAACAAAGAAAGATAAATATAATCTCACCATAGATTCAATGATCCACCAATGAAGACCAATTCTGTTAAAAAAAATAAAAATGAAATTATTAGAATCGAAAAGCATAATATCTGCGCCTTCCAACCCTTAACCCAATCAAAAACAAAAACCAAAATGCCCAAATTATAATATATATGTATATATCAATCCTGCACAGCGAAATAAATTCAAGATAGAACACTTGATATTTTAGGGTTTCTGGCTTTTTAGAAGAACAATAATTAAACAAAACACAACCCAAAAAAAAAAAAAAAAAAACAAGGAGGAGCCACGTGAGTAAGCACAAAACCTCCTTCTCTTCTTATATAATAGGAGGCACCGTCTTTGTGTCGCTGCAAAGGCGCCGCACGGAGACGCCGAACCAGACAAGCCGCCTCGCCACAGTTCCCGTCGTCACCTCCCCGTTAATTGCCGGAAAAACCAGGACGGAGCCTTTCGAGCCGGAGCATGCCCTCGTCGCCGCTGTCCGTCGCAGTGAAGAAGAGGCTGCCTTGCCTGACGCCGCCGAGAGTTGCCGCCATGCTTCCGCCAATGCCGAACGCCGCCGTCAATGAGCCCGGGAGGAGAGTTTGCCGGCCGATCGATATTGAAATGGGAGAAGAAATGAAGAAAAGGGGGAGCGGCGGATAACAAAGAATATATTCATTTTAGGGTTTCTGGCTTTTCAGAAGAACAATAATTAAACAAAACACGGCCAAAAAAAAAGAATAAAAAAAAAGAAAAACAATGAGGCCGCCACGTGTCGTTTGGAGGAGTAACCACAAAACCTCATTGTTTTCTTATATAAATAGGAGATAGGAGGTAGATATAGCAACAGCATGCAATATTAAATGTATTAACATACACTGCATGCATCACATACAATACAGCACACAACACACATCATACGCATTCTGTACACACAATATGCATGCATATATATAACATTATAGCATGCAAATATGTCACACATACTCAGCACATATATTAACAACACATACACTGCATTATATATATGTTTTATATTTCAGCATCCATATTAAGACATATATATGTATATATACAAGCATGCATTCATTAAAACACACACATATACAATATATATGCACACCTGCAGCACACACATATATATCTCTATATATATTAAACACAGCATATCAAAACATATATATATATATATTCGTGATTAGCCATGTACCTCACGGCCCTGCAGATGAGCGACGCGGCTGCTCCGGCGACGTGGCTGAGATGACGGTGGAGGTGCGGGCTGCGCTGGTGGCGACAGCAACCGGGTGGGGACGTCGGGACCAACGCACGGTCACGCTGGCGGGGTTGCTGGCAGCCCCGGCAAAACGGCAGCAGGTCGGCTATGACGGTCCGACGCGTTGGCACGGCGTTCGGACTTGGCTGCTTGTTTCTCTCGACAAACGGATGCGACGCGGAGGCCGGGTGCAACTCGGAACGGCAGTGGCGCAACGACCGAGTGCGGGCTGTTCCGGCAGTCTGCCGTCGTCGCGAAGACGACGCGGAGGCAGTGGCTCTGTCGGAAGCGGTCAGACGGCGGCTGGAAAACTCCGACGGCTTCGACGGCGTGTGCGTGGCGTCCGGGTCTCCGACGAATCGGTGTCACACACCGTATTACCCGACGTCCTTACGACGGAGCACTAGATCCGTCGAATTTGCCCTCCTCAAAGCTGTCAATATTGAGTTATCTTTTAGGGTTTCTTGCAATACCCCACAAGTCCTCCACTGACGCTGCTCTCGTTTTCCCCTAAAGCTACAGGAAATTAATCTCCTCTTCGTTTGAAAAAATCCACTGAAACTCAAAATCAAATTATTTTTTGCGCAACAAGTTTGGAAATTAATGGAGGGGTGTGCAAAAATGACTCGAAACCAGAGATTAAATAATTGAGTCATACATAGTACTGAGAAAGAAACTAAGGAGAATTTTTCACTTGCTATCTGCTAACATCGCCCGGTTCCTTTGTCATGCGTCATGGTGAGCTGGGAGTAGCAGCAGTTGATCTCTCGGTCCCAGATTTGAAAGGCCACACTCACATCGGGTATGTTTCCAATTTCAATTCCTCTGCAATTTCAAACCTTCATCATATAAGGAGATTGAAAATTAATTAATAGTGGTGTACTTTCAGGTATACTTTGAATACACAGAGGAGAATAAGGCAGCACGACGGTGTAATCGGAAGCGGCGATCAGCGGACCAAGAAGTTTATTGTTGTGCATCTATGGTTTTCCTTCTATTACCGTCGCCCTTCTATTATTTTTTTTTTACTATTTCTGCTTATTTCAGTTGCTTATGGTGTTGAACTTTGTTATTTATAAATGCATTTCAGATCACACAATCTTTACCCAGAAGTTTCATGTAGTATGGTGAATTTTGCACCAAACTGATGGAAAAAAAAGGGTTTTGTGTGACATCCTATTTTGTAATTGAATCTTTTGTATCACTTACTTTTAAACTTGATTTCATTATTATTAAAACCCTGGGCTGCCATTTCACTATTTTCAATTTCCAATCATCATTTTTAGTTTTAATGACACCATAATTTTTCAAATTTATTCTAAAATTTTTATGCATTTTAAAATTCTATGACCAACACAGTTTGTTAATTTTGTATATTGACCTTTTTAACTTTTTATTTTTTAAAATTTTTTTATCATCCCAGAATAAGCAGCTTTAGCAGAAATTGAGCTTTGAGGATCAAGGGGCTTTTGGGATGAGAATTAAAAAAAWGGGGTGTGCAAAGTAATTTTGGATTTTTTAAGGACCAGAGTGAAATTTATTTTATTATTATTGTGCGTGTGATTTTTTTCTAGATTTTTAAATCGTGCTATTATTGCTGGAGAATGGAGCTTATGTGATATCAAGAAATTATTTTCATAGAATAGTTTTTCCCATGTTGATCGTTGCTTTTTATTGAATTCGTGTATATATTTTTGGAGAAGATTGGTTTTGCTTGTGTTGTACATGAGTTGGCTTTGGCTCTCTTTTTCTATCTCTAGGTGTGATGATCGTATTTATGTTATGCCAAGTGATATTAGATCAAATTGTGATTTTGTTTTTTCTCATATAATCACTTGATCTTTTATATAATCACCCATTTATGTTTTCTGCAGATGCATTGATGCGAGTGTGTTCATATGGCACATATAATCACCCATTTATGTTTTCCGCATTCATATGGCACTGGAAAGTTGTTCAAAATCTTTTTCCATACCTACAATTTTTGGTGAGTTTCTAAGAAAGAAATAATTAGTGAATTTATCTTTTATTCGATTTGTTAGATTTCTTGGATTGAAGGATAGGTGATTGTGGCATACTTTGGTTCGCAACAGAGTGCTTCAATTAGAATTAATATTGCATTTTTGTGTTGTATTTGTTTGTGTGAAGTCTATTTTTTTTTATTAGCATGCAAGTGTTCCTCAATTGTGCCTGTTGTTTTTTCTTAGATTTTTGTCAACATTATGTCAAGTGATTCTCTGATGAATGGATGGAACAATACAATAAAACTCAAATCTTTTAGGTTTTGTATATGTTTTGTGCTCAATTAATATCATTTGTTCAAAACAATCAGTTGCGGACTCTCTCCCCGTTGCCGGGAGGTTTGTTTCTACCCCGTTGATGTAAAATTTTTAGGTTGTGTAGAAAGCATCTTCCTATCATTTGACAAATATGTATTTTATTTATTTACTATTTTGACCAATACAAATTGAAGTAATTTATTAACGAACTAATCCTTCTTTAGAAGATTTTAAATTCTCGGTGGGCCCCGGCCGTGCGTTGCACGGCCCTTGTTTCCTAGTATTATTTATATATTGTTAAAGCATGCATGTAGTATGTATTATATATATATATATATATATTATGCATGCATAGTTTATTATATAAGATATAATATAATTTGCATTCAGTATATTTTTTTAAATATTATATATATGTATTTTTGATATGTATATATAATATATAATTAACTATATGATTAATATATTAATATATATATAATTGTTATATATAATGTTAATATATTAATATATATATATATATATATATATATAATTGTTATATATATATGATTAATAGAAACCTATCATGCTCGTTCGATTTTACGAAAATCGAATTGTTTCTATTTATTAAAAGCAATTAAAACATTGTTTGAATTAATTGATTATAAAATTGGACCGTCGTCAATTTGAATTCGATTCAATTACTTTAATTTAAAAAATTTTGTTTTCCGCTGCGCGACGGTACCACCGATTCCCAACAGTGGTATCAGAGCTACTGGTTTTTAAATCAATTAATTGCTTATGTGTTTTTGCTTTCGAGAGCATGTTGAATTTGTTGAATTGTTGATTTGGATATTATCTTGTGATTGGGAATTTCTTATAGCTGAATAATTGGTTGGCCTTAGAATTTCACGGGAAATCACGTGTCAGATTGTCCGACAGTCTTACGTGCTAGACTGTTTGACAGTCTTATCTTAAAACTTAATTATTCTCGAGTCTCTATAAGAAAAATTAGTTGATCGATAATTTAATGAAATTAAAATCAACTAGAGCCCAATAAGATAATCGATCTTTCAAATCAATTTGAATTCGATAAATAGGTGCTGGATTAATTTATTAATTTAAATTGTTAAATTAATTTGAAATTAATAGAACACCAACTAAATCGTTTTAGTTTATCGTTCATATGATGAATGGATGAAACTAAGTTCGATGATGATAAATTGTAAATAATCAACAATTGATCATAACTAAATTTCGGATGAGATATAAAATTAAAATCCCTCATTCTTAAATGTTAAGAATTAAATCAGGCTATAAAGAAAAATCGATTTGTCGTTCTTTTTCTTTCCTTCTACCAACGGTTAGATTATGTGATAGCCTCTTATGGCAGTGCAGTATGCCGTGTTAGCGGGGAATGCTGTCATGAGATAAGCTGTAATCTAATTGACATTCGATGGAGGTTTGTATGTGAGATTCTATTGGTTTGACGTGATTGGTCAGATTAACTGGGGATTGCGTTYACCTGATAGAGTTGAGCTTATACGTCTCACATTGATAGGTCAGACCTGACACACAAAAATTTTGATATTCGCTGGATTAAGATCATTATCAAGTGTGAGGAAATTTATCTTTAGGGTCACATTTTGATGTGATTGAAATTGTTTCTACCTTTGAACAAACATGGTTGGTCAGATTAACTGGGGGTCGTGTTTGCGTCATTGGACCTAAAGCCCATTAAAGAAAAATATGTTTTCTCGTATTCTGCTAGAGGGTGGTGGAATTCGAATAAATTAGTGGGAGAACAATTAATATGTAAAAGTCCAAACTATTAATTGTATTGATTATTACGAATAAAACTCTAAACATTGTCTTTCTCTAATTCCTCAGTAATTATGTCTAAAAATCCTCTTGCCTCGATCCTTGACCAAAATAAACTCACTGACCCAAATTATCTGATTGGATCCGGAATCTGAAATTGGTGCTCACTGTTGATTGGCGTCTCTATGTGCTAAATGAGAGACCCCCTTCTGAACCCCTCCCTGATGATGCTACTGACGCTCAACGTGCCAAACTTGAGAATTGGAAGAAAGATGACGTCCATGCGAAGTGCTATATGATAGCATCTATGGTCCCTGAACTTTCAAGGAAGTATGAGTCTTTTGCTCATGCAGCCGACATCAAGGAGAACCTTGAGTCGATGTATAGTGAAAATACTCGGGCGTCTAGGTACGCAGCGACGAAGGAGTTAGTCGCCTTGAGATTGCGCGAAGGGGCTTCGGTCCACGAGCACGTTCTCAAGATGATAACGCTCATTGAGAAGCTGGTAAACTTAGACGTGGTACTTCCTTCTGAGTTGCAGGTGGATTTGATCCTACTGTCTCTTCCAAGTTCCTATGAACAGTTCATAGTGAACTTTAACATGGACTCGATCCTACCTTGGATGTGATGTTGAACATGTTAGTCAGCTATGAGGCAACCATCAAGAAGGAGAAATTTGTTCTCCTTACTGCTCCTTCTGGAAAGAAGAGTTCTTTCTCGAAGAAAAAGAAAAGTTCCGTTCCGAGCAAACTTGTTGCGAAGGGTGGCTCAAGTGGGTCAAAGAGTATCAAAGTCAGCAAGCAAGTTGATGACGTTTGTCACCATTGTGGAAAACCGGGCCACTGGCGCCGTAACTGCAAAGAATATCTTGATCAGAAGCGTTCTGAGAAAGGTATGTATTTCATTGAAGTAAACTTGTCCGTTGATTCTTCGTCTTGGGTATTGGATACCGGCTGTGGCTCACATCTTTGTAATGATTTGCAGCTAATGGCAAGAAGCCGAAGACTTGATGTAGGTGAGACCTACCTGAAGATGGGCAACGGAGCAAGAGTTGCTGCCGAAGCCATAGGGACTGTTTATCTTTCAATTTTGAATTCTGATTATCGAGTTGTTTTGAACAATTGTCTTTATGTACCGACACTTATTCGAAACCTTATTTCCATTCCTGTTTTGAATTCTGAAAGTTTTTCTTTTGTATTTGGAAGTTCTCTTTGCTTGATACAGAAGAATAATAAGGTAATATGTAAAGGACAACTAGTTAACAACTTATATGAATTAAATCTTAATGAAATACCGATTAACACTATTTCAACAAAACGTAAAAATGATAGTCTAAACCCGGCACAATTTTGGCACGCTAGATTGGGTCATATTTCCTTGAGAAGGATGAACGAGTTCGCTCGTGATGGATTGTTCTCCTTGGAGGATGTGAAGTCACTTGGGACTTGCGAGTCTTGTCTTAAAGGAAAGATGACCAAGTCGCCTTATAAGGGACAGATGGAACGTGCTGAAGGTCTATTGGATTTGATCCATACAGACGTTTGTGGCCCACTAAGTGTTAGTGCTAGGGGTGGTTATAGCTACTTCGTCACCTTTACCGACGATTACTCTAGGTACGGGTTTGTGTACTTAATGAAGTACAAGTCTGAAACTTTTGAAAGGTTCAAAGATTTTAGACACGAAGTAGAAAACCAACTCGGGCGACGTATTAAGAAACTACGATCTGATCGTGGTGGAGAGTACTTGAGCGCCGAGTTTATAGACTACTTAAAAGAGAATGGGATTCTCTCTCAGTGGACTCCTCCTGGAACTCCTCAATTGAACGGAGTTTCCGAACGTCGGAATCGAACTTTGTTGGACATGGTTCGATCCATGATGGGATTCACTGAGCTACCGGCATACTTGTGGGGTCATGCACTCCTGACTGCCGTATATTTGCTGAATAGGGTTAACACCAAAGCAGTTAACTCCACTCCATATGAACTTTGGCATTCCCGAAAACCCAGTTTCAAACATATTAAGATATGGGGTTGCCCCGCTTATGTGAAGCGGTTGATGGGAGATAAATTGGATAGTCGATCCGATTTATGCTATTTTGTGGGGTATCCCCAAGATTCAATGGGATACGAATTCTACTTTGTTTCTGAAGCAAAAGTGTTTGTTCCAAGAAATGCCACTTTCCTTGAGAAGGAATTTCTATTAGATAGAAAAGGAAGAACTCGAAGAAGTTCGAGAACCACAAAACGAAGTTCAAGCACATGAGAATGAACAAATTCAACAAACCACTAATATACCTCCTGAACCATCGGTGCGACGATCCGAAAGAGTTCGGAAAGTACCCGATAGATTATTCCTAGTAGATGAGGTTGATCAAGGATTCGATCCTAGAACCTACATCGAAGCTGTATCTGATACAGACCAGGGACATTGGCTGGAAGTCATGAAATCCGAAATGGGCTCCATGTACTCCAACAAGGTATGGACCTTGGTAGATCCACCCAGGGAATTGTTCCCATAGGCTGCAAGTGGATCTATAAAAGAAAAATTGGAGTTTATGGAAAGGTAACGACCTATAAAGCTAGACTGGTTGCAAAAGGGTATACTCAGAAGCAAGGCGTTGATTATGAGGAAACTTTTTCACCAGTCGCGATGCTTAAGTCTATTAGGATTTTGCTGGCCATTTCTGCGTATTATGACTACGAGATATGGAAAATGGATGTGAAGCCCGCCTTCCTTAATGGTAACATTGAGGAAGAAATCTATATGGCGCAGTCGGAAGGCTTCATATCTACTAGAGAGGAGCAAAAGGTTTGCAAGCTCCAGCGATCCATTTATGGATTGAAACAAGCATCCCGAAGTTGGAATATCCAGTTCGACACAGTTATCAAAGAGTTTGATTTTGTGAATAACCCGGAGGAACCTTGTGTTTACAAGAAGGTTAGTGGGAGCGCAGTGACTTTTCTAGTGCTTTACGTTGATGACATACTACTCATTGGGAATGATGTAGGAATGTTGCAATCAACCAAAGCATGGTTATCCACACGTTTCTCAATGAAGGATTTGGGTGAAGCATCCTACGTATTGGGAATACGGATCTATAGAGATAGATCGAGAAAATTGCTTGGCTTGTCCCAATCTTTGTACATAGACACCGGTGCCGTGGCGCAAGCCAAGGAATCGAGATCTCATCCGAAGTCCAGGCACGTATTGAGGAAGTTTCACCTTGTTCGTGATATTGTAGAGAGGGGTGAAGTCGTTGTTGAACGTGTCACCTCTGAAGACAACGTTGCAGATCCCTTCACCAAGCCATTATCGATATTAGTCCACGAGAAACATCGAGAGTCGATGGACTTAGATACATGAATAATTGGCTTTAGGTCAAGTGGGAGATTGTTAGAATAGGGTGACCAACAAGCCAACTTGTGGCTGTGGTCTGACCTTTTTCTTATAATACAATCGGTTTTTATTCGTAATAATATCTTTTATATATTGGCATTACATATCTTTTATCCCATGCTAGTTGCATAGGTATGGTCCTGATGAAGTTACTTTATTACGATGGATTGGTCTAGCAGAACCGTGAGATAATCTAGCACGTAATGTAGCTCATCGAACTTGTTCCTAGTCATAGGGTTACGCCATAATGAGGATACAGGCCTTTCCCGTTAAAACTAGTACTTAGTGTATGTGGACCGTCTCATCGGTCACGGTGTCTGGACATCGACATACATAAGTAGGTGCTCATAAGATGAGTTCATTGAACTCCCTCACCTAAAAATCTCTAAGTGGTTCCCACTCATCGAGTAGATGATTTCTATGGTATAGCGTACAACATTAATCCTTAAGACCCAGACCTCATCGTGACTTCACTAGAGGACAYGCTATGTTGTGACCTGTCTCTGTGTCTTCTTGGAGGCCGATCAAAAGGAGTAACATTCGCATAGTCGGGAATCTAGTGGGAAGTCTGTGCATGGTAYTAGGGGATTCGGACGCATGATAAGTCATGGATGTCCTGTGTGTTCTGATGGTTGATAAATTCTCGGAGTCTCTTGCCAGAGCTGATAGTGGGGTGTTTAYAGAAATGTGTTTCTCTAAGTCACACACAAACGGATTATTTTGAACCTAGAACGTACACACAGTTATTGAACTAAAAAGAGGTCTCGATGAACCTATACCTCTTGTTCAATCGGGACATAGATCGCGAAGGGATCGTACTGTACATATAAGCTATATCACAAGGTTCTTGCAGGCACTTCATTTGTACCTAGGGAATTATGATGCGTAGTTGRTAGGKGCCTCTCATAATTCGTTGGGTTCTGGTTTGACCAGTGATTAAGTAAAATGAGTTTTATTTAATCAGGGACTCTAAGGGACGAGTTCATATAAGAACAATGTGTTGTGAACCCACGACTAGCTTACACCTGAACCATTGAGGGTCACACCACGTGTTTCCTAATTATTGAAAACGACAGCTAGAAATTAATTGTTAATTTTTAGCATAGTTAGATGTCAATATGATTGAATCTAAATTGAGAAAAATACGAGAAGGTTATTCTGGACGCGAAAATATAATTGTTATATTTTTCGTAATTATCGTTTGTGAGAAATGATTTAATTCTAATGGGGTTTTTAATTTAAATTGAGTCGGCCCGATAAGCCTTTTAAATTTATGGGCCGGTGGTTTTTATTAAATTAAAAGTTTTGGGCTTAAGATTGTTTTGGATTTGTTTTAAGATTGAGCCCATAAGGTTTGTTTATTTAATTTTGTATTGGGCCATCTTTGAACCCATGGCTTTTGGGCTTAAGTTTTTTAAATAAAAAATAAAACAAAACAAATAAAAAGAAGAAGTCAACAGACGGCATTTATTAGAAGATGAAAAAAAAAGAGGATATTTTTTAACAGACCAACAACAAACAAAAACAACAGACGGGAGAAAACCCTAGCCCTACAGCCGTCCACCTTCGGCCGCCGCCAACCGAATCGTTCGGTTTCTCGTTTCCGTCGTTCTCAATCCTTCGACGGATCTAGTGCTCCGTCGTAAGGACGTCGGGTAATACGGTGTGTGACACCGATTCGTCGGAGACCCGGACGCCACGCACACGCCGTCGAAGCCGTCGGAGTTTTCCAGCCGCCGTCTGACCGCTTCCGACAGAGCCACTGCCTCCGCGTCGTCTTCGCGACGACGGCAGACTGCCGGAACAGCCCGCACTCGGTCGTTGCGCCACTGCCGTTCCGAGTTGCACCCGGCCTCCGCGTCGCATCCGTTTGTCGAGAGAAACAAGCAGCCAAGTCCGAACGCCGTGCCAACGCGTCGGACCGTCATAGCCGACCTGCTGCCGTTTTGCCGGGGCTGCCAGCAACCCCGCCAGCGTGACCGTGCGTTGGTCCCGACGTCCCCACCCGGTTGCTGTCGCCACCAGCGCAGCCCGCACCTCCACCGTCATCTCAGCCACGTCGCCGGAGCAGCCGCGTCGCTCATCTGCAGGGCCGTGAGGTACATGGCTAATCACGAATATATATATATATATGTTTTGATATGCTGTGTTTAATATATATAGAGATATATATGTGTGTGCTGCAGGTGTGCATATATATTGTATATGTGTGTGTTTTAATGAATGCATGCTTGTATATATACATATATATGTCTTAATATGGATGCTGAAATATAAAACATATATATAATGCAGTGTATGTGTTGTTAATATATGTGCTGAGTATGTGTGACATATTTGCATGCTATAATGTTATATATATGCATGCATATTGTGTGTACAGAATGCGTATGATGTGTGTTGTGTGCTGTATTGTATGTGATGCATGCAGTGTATGTTAATACATTTAAATTGCATGCTGTTGTTATATATTATTTATATATGGTTAAAGCATGCATGTAGTATGTATTATATATATATAAATATATTATGCATGCAAAGTTTATTATATAAGATATAATATAATTTGCATTCAGTATATTTTTTTAAATATTATATATATGTATTTTTGATATGTATATATAATATATAATTAAATATATGATTAATATATTAATATATATATATAATTATTATAAATAATGTTAATATATTAATATATATATATATATATATATATATATATAATTGTTATATATATGTGATTAATCGAAACATATCATGCTCGTTCGATTTTAAGAAAATCGAATTGTTTCTATTCATTAAAAGCAATTAAAACATTGTTTCAATTAATTGATTATAAAATTGGACCGTCGTCAATTTGAATTCGATTCAAATTACTTTTATTTAAAAAAATTTTGTTTTCCGCTGCGCGACGGTACCACCTATTCCCAACAGTAACATGGCGGGGTAGAAGCATTGGAGCACCCATTTATGGAATACGTCATGATGGAAGACTTGCCTGCCTCTTACTGATCCTTGAGTATAATGCCACGACAGACCCGTGGGATCACTTGTGCCGATTTGAGAATGCAATCACCTTATATAAATTCTCAGACACAGTAATCTGCCGAGTCTTCCCCATAACCTTTACTAAATCAGCTAAACTCTAGTTCTGCCAACTACCACCTTTCTCAATAAGCAACTTTGAAGAGTTCAGCTCGACATTCCTACATCAATTCACTAGTTGCAAAAATATAAGAAGACGTCGTTAGAATTATTCACCATAAAACATAAAAAGGTAGAGGTTTGTGTGTATATATAAAGCATTTTACTGACGCCAAGTTGGAATACCATCGACATCCGAAGAGCTCCTAACCAGCTTTTTAGCTCAGGGGCTGAGGAGGGAAGAGTTTTTCCAATCATTGGTGGTTAAACCAGCACACATGTTTGGCGAGTTTCTAGCAAGGGTTAAAAAGTATTTATACTTAGAAGAAGCTTTGAGGCTAAAGGACGATGGGGACATATGGAGAGAACGACCTGATAAGGAGGAGCAGGCGAAAATCAAGAAATCCAGAAATGATTCAGGAGGAGGGAACCCTAGATTTGACTGATACACACCTCTAGAATCGCCCCAGGGTGAAATCTTCCAGGATATTGAGCGACATCCTGACCTCAAGTGGCCGAGAACGTATACCCAGAAGCTAAAAAAAGAAAAATCTGATAAATTCTATAGACACCTTAATGAGTATGTCATGACACTTGAAGGATGAAATTGGGTCATCCATATTTCTTCCAAGATGAGCTTCAAACATTTTATCTACCAATCATTGGTATGTGGCTCCTGCATTCTTCAGTCCAAAAGGCATGAACACATGAACGTCCATCTTTGTTCATCTCGCACATTGCCTCTAAGCCGATATGATTCAAACAATGTGTGCCAAAAAATGGCATCTCAGATAATCCTCAGATCAAATTGTCTGATCATCTGACTTTTTGGTTTTAATGATTAGATTTGCAGGTATTTGAAGATAGATCAACTGGTATTGTTTGATATAAAGATGAAAATGGGGATATGACATGTGGAATATATGATGAGGGCCTCGTTTCCATCACCAAATTTCAAGATGTTCGTGCAATTCAAGGTACTTAGTTTTGTCTTGTGATAATATTATTATCACACAACATATAAATCATATATTTTTACAAGTGCAACTAATTAAACTCTTAACTTGGATATTTTGATTCAATTAGAGATAGATGTGAATCTCATTGAACTTGGATCAGGGAACCCTGAGAAAAGTGATTCTCAACTTCCAGCTTAAGAGCACTCTTATATTTTTAGTATAGACTTTTTTGGATAAAAGTTGGGAATCACTTTGTTTTGTTTTTCTGGTGATTCACTGATTTATTTATTTATTTTGTGACAGTAGAGATGTTGAGATAATCGACTTGCTTCAAAGATGCTGGCTTCATGTGGCTGATGAGAATGAGTTCAAATTGCAAAGAAAATGTGTAACGAAGCACAAAGGATTTCACTGTAATTATTTCAACAAATTATGTTAAGTAAACTGTAATTGACTTCAAGATGATACGTGTAGATGTTTGATTTGTAAGTATATTGGATGCTTTTTTTAATATACGGTATTGATTAATTTTAATTTTTAATTTGAAATGTGATTTTTTATTTCAATAATTTGGTATTTATAGGTTGGGATGAGGTTAGGTAAAATAGGATTTACATTTAATTCTTTTTTTTAATTATTATTTTGGAATTAACATGGTTATAGTCAAACCGATGTTAATGTTTTTTGTGTCAACAACATCGATTCCTCAAGAAACCGATGTTAATGCTTAGTTTTTTAGTGGCGCTTCTTGGCTAAGAAGCGCCACCCGGTTCTGTTCTTGGAGGCGGTTTTGACCGAATTTCAATATTTCTGGTGGCGCTTCGGCTAAGAAGCGCCACCCAGCGTCTTTTTTAAAATGGCGGTTTGAACCACCACATGTGTTATTTTGACTTTAAGCGGTTTTGAACCGCCTCTAATCGTTGTTTTTCCACTAGTGGATAATAATTATCTAATGTGGAGACAATAGGTTTTGACAGCTGTTAGAGGATATGGAATGTCAAACTTTCTTGATGGTATTCAGAAAGTTCCATATCAGTTTATCTCTAATGATTCAGATGATGAAAGCATCATAAATCCAGCCTATTTCAACTAGATTCGCTAGGACCAATTGCAAGCCCCCTAGCTATTATCATCTCTTTCTGAAAGTGTGTTAGTCACCACAGTTAGACTCAACACATCTAATGAAATATGTGAAGTCCTATAAATCATCTTTGCTAATGAAATCAATGCTAAATCAATGCAATACAAGATGCAGCTTGAAGCAATGAAGAAATGATCCTTAGCCATGAGAGACTACATAAATAAGATCAAATCTTATTGTGACATGATAGCAGCCACTACAGAACAAATTTCTGAAAAAAAATCACATCTTGCACCTTTTATCTTGACTTGGTTCAATATATTATCTTGTTGTTGTGTCTATTACCTTAAGATCCATTCCTTGAAGCCTTAGAGAGTCTCAATCTATCCTTTTGAGCTTTTAAAACAGAGTGGAAACAATAGAACCCATCAGTCTAGACTCCTCCTTTTCTGCCAATCTAATCACTCAAGGAAACAATTCCAGAGTTCCTTTTTCCCCTAGAGGAAGGGGAAACATGAGAGGAGAAGCTACTGGAGGTACTGGCAGAGGAAGGTATGGTGATTACAGAGGCAGAGGAGGTATATATGGTTATAGAGGAGACAAGCCAAGATGCTAAATATGTCATTATACTAATCACACTGCTGGTAAGTGCTATTACATAATGGATATGAATTTCACTCCGGGCAACAACAAAAGCTATTCTCAATATTCGAGAAACTCTTATCAGAATGATGCCTCTATTAACATTGCCAACATAGGCCCTCAAGATTCAATTTCAGAAGGCAGTTGGTACCCTGATTCAGGAGCTACAAACCATTTCACTTATAACATGAACAACCTTAATCTATCTTCTGAATATCAAGGAAATGAGACAGTGAAAGTGGCAAATGGTTGAGTATGACTATTGCTCACATTGGTAGTTCTATAGTTATTTACCAATCTCATTCCTCTTCTCACCCTTACCATCTCAGATATCTATTACACATACCTTATGTTCAAGAAAAATCGCATTAGTGTGTCTAAATTTGCCAAAGATAATCATGTATTTTTTTTTAATTTCACCCTGATTCTTGTGTTGTGAAGGCACTATAAATAGGGGAGCTACTTATAAAAGGAGTGCTTAAAGGGGCCTCTATCAATTCAATCTCATTAACCTCCAAGCTCCTTCTCTTCTAATGTTCACCAGCCACACAATCCAGATGCTTTTTCAGTGTATATTAATAAAGGCTTAGATTTGAAAACCTGGCACTTTAGGCTAGGTCATCCTGCTATGGATATTGTAGAAAAAGCTCTTCAGAGTTGTAATGTTCCTTTTTCTGACAATAAAGACACTTCGTTATGTTCTGCTTGCTTAGAATCAAAATCTCATAAGCATCCTTTTCATGAATCCTCTACTGATCATTATGCTGTGTTTGATCTCACTTACACTTATTTATGGGGACCATCTCCTATTAAATCATTTCTTAGCTTCAATTATTATGTTAGTTTCATTGATCACAAAACCAGGTACACTTAGCTATATCTCCTCAAAGCCAAATCAAACACCACAAATGCATTTATTCACTTTCATTCCCTGATAGCCACTCAATTTCACAAGTCTTTCAAATTGTTCAGAATGATGGAGGTGATGAATTTAAGCATCTCAACCCCAACATTCTGAAACATGGCTTAATTCACAGGCTATCTTGTCCATACACACCTTAACAGAATGGACTTGATGAAAGAAAATACAGACACATAGTTGAAGTTGGTTTTTCCATGTTAGCTCATTCTCAAGTCCCAACAAAATACTGAGATGATGCTTTCTCTATTGCTATTTAAAACCGATGTTAATACTACATTCCACATCGGTTTGAGAATGTTGTGTGTTTGAATATCAAACTGATGTTAAAGCCATTGGTGTAACAAGTGAATATCTTACGATAGCGGTTGAAAATCGTAGTTAAATATATACTTTAACTACAGTTTTCAACCGATATCTATTAGAAAATAATAGTGTTATGAAAACACATGATATGTGAAAGGAGATTTTATATCAGTTCTACACTGATGTGTATTCTAAGAAAGACAATGTCCCTTAGACCGATGTCAAAAAATCAATGTCAAAGAATCAATGTCTTTAATATTAACAACAGTTTTTAATTGGTGGTGTTTTATAGTTATATGACATCATTTTTTTAAAGTAAGGTACAAACTGATGTCTTTTTTATAGTTTAGCAAATATATTAATTCTTTTGAATTTATATATATATATATATATATATATATATATATATATATATATATATATATATATATGATTAGGTTCAAATGAGAACCATGTTCCTATATGTGAACCTAGGGTCAATTATGGGCCTTAGATCTAATTAAATGGATGGATCGGATTTTTTGTGTATTTCCTTATTTATTTAAAAGCATTGTGATTGTATAATAAAAACACTACTGGTGTATATAACTAAAAATAATAATAAAGCACTGTGATTGTATAATAAAAGCACTGCTGATATATATAATAAAAGCACTAGTTCGCAGGTTCGCATATAATGACATGGTTCTATTTGAACCCACCCCTACATAAATATATATAATATATATATATATATATAATATATATATATATATATATATATATATATATATATATATATATAATATATATATATATATGAATGACCATATATAGTAAAACTAACAACACAAAATAATTATTGAAATCTACAACGTGTATTCATTACTATAAACAAATTCAAAAATTCAAATTTATTATTTAAACAAAAGCATGAGTGCAAATGTTCAACAAGTGATAAATATCCAATTGCATGTCAAATGAATAGATCGCAAAAACTAGTCAAGTCCTCTAATGTAACTATATATCCACAATCTTCAAATAATGCAATGCCATTGCTAGAACCAACTAGACATGTCATATCCAATTGCATGTCAAAAGAATGAATCCCAAAAACTAGTTTAGTCCTCTGTTGTAACTATATATCCACAATCTTTAAATTAATGCAATATCATTGACCACCAGCAGCACCACCACCAAAACACCTTAATATCATGCAAATTAATAACGCAAACAAGTCAATATCAAGGTTTATAACAAGAAAATATAGGTGTTGAGTACTTTAATAAAAATATATTTTCTATTAACAAAGAACAACATAAATAATAATGATAATTACATTTTCAGTATGGATTTGCTCATAGTCAGTATCTCACTTTAAAATCATAATGAAACCGTTGACATATGAACATGAAAATGACAATATCTCAACAATAATCACAACCACATTTTCAGCACATGTCCCAATAATAAAATTACAAGCATGGACAACATCAAAAAATAGAATAACTAGACCAAAAAACAATAAATACGACATCTTAAAATTCTAAATTATAATTTATCATGATGTCTAAGAAAATCAAGAAGGTCATTCAACATATAATTAGAAGTGAATAGATGTTTAAAATCAAGTACCTTTTTCTATTCAAACATGTGGTTTTCACACACTTTGACCACTCCAAATGCACTTCATTAATTCCTGCTCGTGAATACTCAACTTTATTGAACTATGAACAAACACAAGTTTGTTACCATAATATTACTATGAAAATATTAAAATATTTATAATTTGACCATTGATCGTAGTGGAGCCATACTATTCCTCTCAAATGCATCAATTATCTCACTCATGTATCGCATTACATAAAAACCACATTACTTAGCATCTGGTTGAACTGGAACCTATATTAGAATCAAATTGTTAGTGACTAATTCGGATATTCATATTCTAAAAGTTATCAATTACAGTGACATACCTTAATGATATCCCGGTTAGGTTGTTTTATTCCTCTCCTCTCCTTCTTCGCATATACAATTTTAATAACCTTCAAATTGATAATTAGATTTAATGTTAATGAAACATCTATCTAAAGCTATAAATATCTTTTAAACTTACAAAAATAATATAAATAAAACTACAAAAAGAATTATTATAATTGAAATCTTACAGATTCACAATATCTTTCCAATTGTCTGAACGAATTTGGGGACCTAGAGGGTCCAAATAATATACAACCTCTTTGTTCGAGTCAATTATAGTTAAAATCCAATGAAAACTAAATCAAATACAAAATTAGGTTATTAACAAATTAAGAAAACATGCAGTTTAAAGTATAATTGTAATTCTTACTCACCCGACATTACATGGTGCGAAAACTAGTTGGTTAGGTAATGTGCCATTTAGCCGATCTGCTAAAGTATGTACCCTCCATTCCATTTTTTGCTTTAGATAATCTTTATCTGTCCTTATTGTTGGCATGTACCCTATCTTATATGGATGCACAAATCTTATATATTTGTCCACAAATTCCTCCTTGATCCTTTTGTACAGATACCTACCATTTTAAGAAGAACAAATAAAAATAGTATAATAGATTACAAAAGACTATATACCATTTATACAAAACTATACTTATAAAATCAATAGTTAAAGTCTTACCAAATGTATGCAGCTACACAATACCATGTAATTGGTTGCAATTCACAGAAGTCGTTGATATTTTTGAGGTCAAGATACATAGTAGAGTACTCATCAGTACCAAAGACATCATGATCCAGACTTATAGGTATACTTCTTCCACCACGCAGAGCTTCCTTACAACAACAGTAGAACACGTATAACTCTCTTGGCATATTGGATCTGACCACTCTAGTCTTATTCTTTTCTTCGCCAACGGTCTTCATACTAGGATTCTATAATATACAAAACAATAATGAGAACATAGGATTTGAACAATCACCCAAGGTGGCTGAGTTCATGTTCAATAAGAAAAGAATAGAAAGGGAAAGAAACGAAAAAGATAAAGATAAGAGAAGCTAAAGGGAGGGAATCAATCAACCAAAGATAAGAATAACAATTGTAGATTAATTGACAAGCCTGGGAACAAAAACCCAAACATAGAAATGCTTAGTAATAGAAGGAAAGCATAATATGTACGTAGGCTACCACAATTAGCTAGTCCTACTGTCCAAAGGCAACAAGAACTATAATTAATACACAAATCTAGATTCATCATATAAGATGATTTAAGAAATAACAATATTAAATGTTATCATAATATATAGTAATTTGTTACCGTGATTAGGTGGTTATAATAGAATAGTTATATAAGTTTGTAAAAGTTCAAAATTAAAGAGCTTTAGAAACTTGAATAGAAGTATGGTCTCATTTACCTCATCTCGTAACTTGACCAAATGTGCAGGCCAAGCGACATGGTTTCCCACAGCATCACCAACAGAGGCACACAATCTCGAAATTTGAACAGGAAAAGGGGGAATTTCATCAGTTGCAAGATCAACAACGATACACATGCAGTTCGTGGGCAATGGTTCGCCATTAAGAAATTTTTCGGATCCGTCGACATGAACAATCGTACCATATGCTGCAATATTATTGCTAGACTCTAACATCAATGCCACAGCAGAGCCCTACGAAGATAAGAGAAACCATTATGTATAGTTAGAAGTATTTCTTGGTGGAAACCCTAGTTTAAACAGAGTTATTTCAAGTAAAATAGGGAGATCATTTTTCCCAAAGTTGCTTCGAGGACAAAAAAAACATTGTAGAGTGAAGAATGTCGATCCACGGTGACTATATCGTTCAATTATGTCCTCTGATCAATATTATCAGTGGTTTAATAGATTTGTAGTTATTAAGGGGAAAAAATATGAGTTGAAGAATGCTATAACCTCTCTCCATATCTATTCCCATTTTTAGAGGAGATTAAGTTACCTGTAAAGCAACATTTTTCTCAATAAATTACACGCCACATCAATTTATCTCATCCTCCTTTTCAGATTCAATTGCATCTTCTCTTTTATCTTCTTTTTCATTCTCGCTTATGCCACTTCGATATTTAACAGAACAAATACCCTTCTCTTCAGTGGTGGAATGATTCTTGTACACAAATGCTTCTAAACTTTTTAAACGTGCATTTTGCTCCTTAATTTGTGTTTCTTGGTCAGCAATTTTTTTATTCGCTTCCATCAAATTTTTTTGTTGCTCATTTAGCAGACCAATATCAACCTGGTTCTTCCCTGTAACAACATCAAAATACTCCTTAGGAGTAACATGACTTCCCATACCCCGTACTAAACCACCATGTTCTTGAGAATCGAGTGCTTTTGTAAAAATATCTTCTTTTGGTCCTTCAATACTTAACTAATCCTCTTTCTTTAGCTCTATAAAACAATCCTGTCATGCACCAATAAACAAAATAATTTTAAACCATGATTCATTGAAATAAGTACAATTTTAAATGGATAATAAAAATTATAATGTGTACTTACAATCTTTTCATTTGTTTGTTTCAAATCATCTCCTTTGATTTCTCCATTTTTACCGATATGTGCTTTCTTCCAAAGAGTGGCTCTATTTATTTAGTGGTCATCACATAATTCACTTCCCTACAAGTAAGAAGAACAATCAAATTAAATGACATCTGGCAAATACAATTATAATATATTTCTTAAAATTACTATTGTATGAAAATAAAGAAAAATAAAGTCTTTCCCAACTAATTAAGGAAAACAGTTGAAAATATTGCATATAACTGGCAGATGCTAAATAAGAACATGTAAGCTAACTTGAGTTTATGGAAAACTTGTATATACCATTAATTAGTAAAGAAAATATTTATGTGAACTTTAAGATTTATGTTATACTAAAAGTTGATTTACAAGGATGAATTGATCAGATCATTAGCTCCAAATCATGGAGAATAGTAGACTTAAGATTTATTTATTGTGTCGAAATAATAATCTGATGCATAAACTCGCACTCAACACAATTCGTATATAAGGAGGATCAGATAAAAAAATAAATATTTATTAAATAATTTTTGTTCGTTGGAGTTTAACGAATAATCTTGTAAGAGTATAATTATAAAAGATTCCCTCTAATTATGCTAAATAAGAACATGTAAGCTAACTTGAGTTATGGAAACTAATATAGACCATTAATTAGTAAAGAAAATATTTATGTGAACTTTAAGATTTATGTTATACTCAAAATCTATTTACAAGGATGAATTGATCGGATCATTAGCTCCAAATTATGGAGAATAGTAGACTTGAGCTTTATGACTAGTAGGGTTAATTGGATATACAACAAATCAGAGAAAATCAAGATGATTTTAGCGAGATCGCTGTTTTTAATTAGAAATGCAGCAAAAAACAATAGTTTCGCCGACTCATCACAAATCAAACAAGATGAAGATCCTGATTATGACCTCAGGGTCCTATCTATCGAAATGCCAATGCGTTCTATTGGTATATACATTTTTTCTACTTGTACTTTTTTTAATTTATAATTTTTATATTTTAGTGTCTGCAACGAAATAAAAATAAAGTTCAAAAAGTCAATGTGTTTTTAGCTTTTTGACATATCAACTTTATTTGTAATTTTGAATTAGACTATTAATCGGAAAGTTTTTTTAATCATTATATATATATATATATATATATATATATATATATATATATATATATATATATATATATATATATATAAATTTTATTTTTATTTTTTTTTACCTATAATAGAGTATTTTATTTACCTATAATATATGTAGCTTACTCCAACGATATCCTTTGAGTTTCTTAGAAAAACAAAACGAAAGCAAAAATTATAAACAGAACAAAAATGCAGGAACTTACTATCTCGAGAGCTAATCCTGCATATCCTTTACGGGCAAGTCAGTGGTGGTATTTGTTTGCTTTACTTCTCTCCTTTTGTTTGTCACTTAATTCCTAACATTTTAAAACGAAACATGATATGGACAAATAATTAAACAACATGTTTCAATACATTCTTGAGTGTGGGAAATCATAGATTTATTAATATAAAAATGAAAACTCAAATCTTACCTTGAAACTATCAGACAAACGACTTATCACAAAAGCTCTCCAATCCTCATGTGTAATGTCAATGTCATTACCATCATTAGGGTCAACAGGTTGTTCCTTCAAAATCTCCAAATTATCTTTATTTCCCGTATGAAAAAGGAGAGGGTTATGTTGACGCCACTTTATGTTTGCAAAGACCAAACATGACTTCTTCCATCTTGGATCCACTTTGTATATAGACTACCAAAAATATTATTTAAGACAAAAATGCCTCAATTAGATCAATAATGGGACTCTAGGATATAGATTTACCGTAATAATAAGATGCAACTAGGAATTGAATAAACGATTTTACTTACATTAACAGATTCCCATATCATGTTCTTATCATCGTTTGGCACACACTTCCAACTTTTGTAAGTAATCCTAACTTTTTGAGCGAGGACCCCAATGTAACTTTTTATATTTGTAGCTATTTCTGATACTGGTTGTCCATGCATATTAAATTTCACTTCCAACTTAATTCCCTTGGACCTCTGGATCGACAAACTTCCCAACTTTGTACGACCCCTGGTTGATCCCGTTGATTTGGTATCTTTAGGTTCAACGTCTGTATCATCGCCACTCTCCTCAGGTTATATTTTCTTTTCCCTTCTGTACACCAACACTTCGCCCCCATTTCTTAATTTCATTGGACTGATCATTGTCATCATGTCCACATTTCAACTTTTTTTGAGGTGCCATATAGTCCACAAACCTGCAGGCAGAAGTCTGAAAGAATTGGAACAATTAGAAACTAAAAATAATTATCAAATAAATACAGTCGATTAAACAGACATAAATAAAAAACTTCAATTTCCGTAAATAAAATCAACAATTTATTGTTCAGTTTAATATTAATTATAGTAATATATTAATAAGATAACATGATTGAAGCATACTTGATTCCACAATGAGAAAATTAGTTTTTTTTATATGTTGAATATCAGGATAAATTTTTATATTAAACTTAAAAAACCATGAATTAGTATAGTGATAACATGTACATTTTAAGTAAATTATGTAAACAAAATTATAATAGAAATAAAACTTGAGGCCACACTAATAATATTATTTGAATAAAACGTACACATCAAGTAGAAACATATCATCATCCACCATACCATGACCATTACATTATGCTAAAAAGAAAATGAACTAAGAAGAGCTACAGGTCAACCCAAATCCCATCACAGTCTGAACGAACGCATGGTGGTTCATCGTCGTCTATTCCATCAACATCTATTGCTGGGATCCCTTTGGAAAAAAATTGATGTTGCATTATAGAATATCCCAACTCATCTCCACTAATGTGTTCGAAGTAATCTCTACTTGCAGTGGAAAACACAATAGACCAAACAGGATCTTTAGGGTCTTCAATATAAAATACTTGAGTTGCTTGATTAGCCATGATGAATGGATTAGATATAAATCCAATCCTATTGAGGTTTACCAATGTGAAACCAAGATCATCTTCTTTAGTGCCCTTATTATTTTCTACCCAATTACATTTAATGACTACTACTCGAGAATTAGTGTAATCAAGTTCCCATATTTGTTCTATAACTCCATAGAATACCATGTCTGACTCAATTGGGTTTTTATCCTTTGCACTTGCAACTTGCATTATCTTTGCAACCATGCTTACACCTGAGTTTTGAACAGTTCGTACACTATCAAGCTCTTTTGTGTAATAAGTAACCTCGTCAATCAAATAACTAGAATACTTCAACACTTGCTTTAGTGGACCGCGAGCCAACCACTTCACTCTTTCAGGTATTTGATGTGAGGAATTCGTAAACTATAATTCAAAATAGGCGTTATAATTAATATTTTAGAAGTTAGAATCTTAGGCAAGAAAAATAAGTATTAGTCATGGAACTTACATGATTTTTCAACCAAGAAATAAATGTTTGATTATGCTTCTCTAGTATCCACTTTTCTGTATGAGCTTTTAGATGATATATCTTCTTCAAATGCTCCTTGTGCTCGCTACAAGGAGAGGTTTGGAAAAAATTAACCATTATATCCTAAACAGTTATCGAAAATTTAAAGAGTTAGTGAAATTACTTGGCATAAGGTTCAATGTCAACATCATTTGTAAGTACGTAAAGATGTGCTTGATGCCACTCTTGATCAGCAATAGACTGCACTCGAGGTCCTGACAAAGGCTTCGTGAGGTTAAATTTTCGTTGGGTTGACGGTATCCCAATCGTATGGACATTAGACAAGTAGCATGCATAGAGTTCTACAGCCTCTTTGGCAATATAACATTCTGCCATGCATCCTTCAGGTCGATTACGATTTCGAACATACCCTTTCAAGATACTCATGTATCTTTCAAATGGGTACATCCATCTATACCAAAATGGTCCGCACAATTTAACTTCCCGCACAAGATGAATGCTTAAGTGAACCATTAAATCAAAAATGAAGGTGGAAGTATATTTCAAGTAAACACAATGTGGTTACAATATCACTTTGAACACCATCCAACTTTGGGACATCTATCACTTTGTTACATATCACATTGAAGAAGTAACACAACTTCGTGATGGCATGCGTGACATGTTTAGGTAATACCCCACGGATTGCCACTGGAAGCAATTGTTGCATCAAAGCGTGACAATCGTTTGACTTGAGCCCCACAAGTTTAAAATCATTCATCGAGACAAATTCTGAATATTGGATGAATAAACGGTAGGAACTTTTATTGACAATAATGTATTACAAAATTTCTTTTTTCCGTCCCTACTTAGCGTATAACAAGCTGGGAGCAAATAAGTTCTATTCTCCCCAATTTTTGGGGCCAATTCAGAGGAGGTCAGGAAACTAGATGAAGATGAAGAAGGAATTATCTTAGCTTGGGAAAATCCTGATCTGGCCTAAATTCTCGGATAAGAATAAGCACAAAAGGCCTAGCGTCAGGATTTACGTCCTGATTTGATTTGAATCTGCTGAGAAGGATTATAGGAGGACAGGCTTATGGGAGACCAAGCGTTCTGGCTTCCTAGAAGGGAACAGGTGGGACCACCTATCGTGACCATTTACACAACGGCCCGAGATTCGCGGTCTTTGTTTCCGAGATCCCGGAAGGGGTCCCCAGTAAGGAAAGTTATAAATAGCTTAGCCCCAAGGCTGAGAGGAGTAAGACATTCTTGTGCATTCCTTTCATGGCTCACTGAAAAATACTCAATACGCTTATCTGACTTAACCATCAGAGAGGTTTCCACCGGAAAACCTCCGGTGGTCCTTTTCTAATGTGTTTGTGGGTGCAGGCCAGGTGAAAGCTTGTTTTCAGGCGTGGTCAAGTTTTCGGGTGAAATAAGGAACTGCTTTTAAAAAAAAAATCTTTGAATTTTTTGCATTCTCAGTCCAATTCTCAAATTGTTATAATAATAATAATAATAATAATAATAATAATAATAATAATAATAATAATAATAATAATAATAATAATAATAATAATAATCAACACTGCCACATATAAATACAAAAATTACCCCTGAAATTTAGTCTAAGTACAAATACCCCCTCGAGGTTTCCCTCTTGATGATGCACTGTTGTAAGAAAAACAAATGTTGGGTGAATATTTGTAATTTAAACGGTAAGTGGGCTCTTTCGTAATTTTCTAAACCTTAAGTAGTATTTGTATGTTTGACCTTTTCATAATTATAAAAGTCTTTACGTATATAATCACACAGCAGCAAAGTATAAACAAATAAGCTAAACAAAATTGGGAAAATAATATAACATGGTGTACATGATTATAAAAGCAACTTATGTACCCTTTTCCATTTACACATCCTTAATAAATAGTAGATATCAGTTCATCAAGTCAAACTTATCCACATTATTAGAGATAGAAGTAACTATAATTTAAAGAAGAATTTGGCAGAGTGAGAAGAAAAATCCATGAAACATATTATTAGAGATAGAAGTAACTATAACTTAGAGAAGAATTTGGCGGAGTGAGAAAAAAAATCCATGAAACATTTTCTCACAATTGAGACAACCTTTTAACATTACCATTCTTATCTCTTCATTTGTTGCTTTTTTATAGAGCTTAGGTTTTGTTCTACAATTTTTACTCTGATATAAAGATTTGTAAAGACAAAGCACATCCTTGCCACCTGTTCGATGAAATGACTCACATAAATGTTGTCTCATGGACCAGCATTTTATCTGCTTACGTTTTATCTGCTTACGTTAACCAGCCCCAGTGCCTATCCATCCCCTTAGCATCAAAGGAGGACATCCTACAGGGCCCATCACCAAGGAAGCTGAAATCCAAGGCATTTATACAAATATGAGAGCAGTGGGGGCGCGCWCAAAGAAGGAAGTGTCTCGGGTCCCCGGATCTCATTAGAACAGGTTTTAAAAGTCCCTTCTTCTTAGAAAAACCAAGGAAGTAGGAACAAGAAAAAAAGGAAAGCGTAAAAGCTGCTTTCTTTTTTGTTTGTTGTCCACTGGTGGTATTATCATATATAAATGTAGATAGAAAAAGAGGCTAAGCTAAGACTACGTAATGCTATTGGAACAACTTTTTTTGCCCGCTTTCTGCTACGCTATATAGATAGAAACGCTACCTTGCGTACTGGAGCCATCGGAAAATGTTATCACATACACGGTTCTTGCATCGAGATTGAATCAGATTGGATGGTGTAAATTGAATTTATATATTATTAATGATATGTGTGACGATGGTTTAAAGATGGATGGTTTTATCGTATCGAGCTTTTTATCAGCTTCTGCTAATTTAGGAGACACGCGAACTGGAAAACAACTCCATTGCTATTCGATTGTGTTGGTATTTGGCGAATATAAATCGGTTTCGAATGGTTTAATTGATTTCTATGGGAAGTTTCGGAATGTGTTAGATGCCCATACATTGTGGATGAAATGTTCGAACCTAACGTCATTTCTTAGAACAGTTTGGTTCATATTTTCGATATATATAGACACGTGAAATCCTCTCTCTCAGCCCTTGAGGACATGAGATTGGCTGGGATCAGGCCCGATTCGCACACGATGTCGATCGTTTTATTCGCTTGCAGTAAAGGTGGTTTAGTGGATATGGGCGTCGAGTGTTTTTACTCTCTAATAGAATTATACGACATAAAGCCGCAGTATTATCACTATAACTTATTGGTTGATCTTCTTGGAAAGGATGGCAGGTTAGAAGAGGATACAGGTTTTGTGAGATCTATGTCGTTTTATCTTAAGAATGTTACAGTTTACAAAAGGTTGTTGTGTGCATGGAAATTGCATGGGAACGTGATTCTCGGAGGGGAAATGGCGAGACGAGGGCTTGAGCTCAATCCTTTTGATATGGAGTTTTATGATATTATTGCGAGCATGTATGATGAGGCTGGCCAGTTGGATTTAGGGGATAACATGCGCACTTTAATGAAGGAGGATGTTTTAAGGAAGAGTTTGGTCTCTAGGCTGGTTGCAAATTGCTGATAAACATCAATCGAGTTGTAAAAAAGTGGGGATTCAGACTTGAAACCTCATACTTCAAGAAATTCAAGAAACTCACATTGCAACAGTGACGTTGTTTTTTATTTATTATTATATTATATTTATATTAATAAATCGATAATATTACATTTACAGCAAATGAATTTACACCACTAGTAATAAATAATATATGAGCTTTAACAGATACACCTATGATCGCCAGTATAACCATAAAAAAGATCATTAAAAAGGCGTGAGCCTTTATTAAAACATTATATATTATATGGGCTATGCTGCTGTTTATATTACCCAGGATGCATTTATAGCTGCGGAAAATCAAAGCATTATTTTGCTTGGAACCTCAAAATATGCTAATGTGGGGAGGATATCGAAGAAAGGCCTTGGGAGTTTGAGAGAACCATTGATACAAATTTTAAGAGGTGGTGCTTATAAGTTAACTGCACCTCTGACAAAACAGAACGTTATAGAAAATTCTAAATTCTTAAACATTCTAATCTTGCTTGAATAATAAATTGCTTCAATAATAAATGATTTTACAACCCCTGCACCATGCCTCGATGTAGAGGATAAGCACACATACATCATACCACGTTTAGCTAGTCTTTGATTTATTTGAAAGATTTTAAGTCCATCTAAATGGAACCCAAGAAAAATACACAATTAAGCCACAAAAAACCATTGTAATCCCATGGATTGATATCAGAAAATCCTTAAAATTTTATTTAATTTCATAAATTAAAAAAATCAAAGATCATGCCTTTTAACATCTTTTTCCCCCTTCCCATCTCCAATGGTAAAATTTGACTCACCAAAAAAGAAAAAATAGATTATATAAAAGCATAAAATTACATAAAAGTAATCAAACAATCTTTTTTGCAGTCAGAATGAAAAAGGACTTTGTTGGTGATTATAATATCAAGGATGACTCAATTAGACTCATCTCATAATATCTTTAACCTTGGAGTGATAATCTGTGAATAACCAAACAAACAAAACTGATACTACAAAGAAAATAAATGTTTCATAAGTTGGATTCGGTATAGATCTAGTTTGAAAAAAAAAACTCAAAAGAAAAACAGAAAAGAACAGTGACATTGTTTTTGTAGTTTAATTTTATTTATTTATTATTTTATTTTTTTGAAATAGCATTGATGTTGCTAGGGAGGAAGAATCTGGGAATATATTGCTCGGAAAATTCAAGTGGGGCATGCTTTCTTGTCCCTAAACAGGGAACTTCTTAAGGGATACTCTGAATGCCAGAATGGCATGGACATGATTGTAGTCCAAAACAAGTGGCTTTCGCAGCAAAAATCACGAACTTTGGATGACCTGACGAATAATAAGAAAGGAAAGCATTCGGAATTGAACAACGAGAATGATGACGATGGATCATCGTGCAGTTCAGATGACGGAATACCTCCACTCGAATGAAACATGAATCACATACACTTGGAAGAAAACAATGAAGAAAATAAATGAAGGACGTTGAATTTTATGCTAAGAGGTGCCATCAAAAGGAGCAAACATGACTTCTACTTTGTCATGGTAGCCGGAGGAAAATGTGTGGAGACCGTCGTTGCATGGAGCTGGGGTTGGTCCATAATTGTATTCATGTTGTCTGGTAGTGAAGTTTAGTGGATTTAGAATTAATTTGTAGTCCTTTAGTTTATGTTATTTGGAATGATTTAATGATATTATCTGCGAGTAACTTGAGAATATTAATATACTTTATCTTATTATCATGAAAAATCACACCAGGAACAATTTCCATGAAACTATGAAAAAAAAATACTATATAACAATCCAACACCATATAGCGATCTCGTTTCACATCCAGCGAGCAAGAAGATGTGTTTGATGAAATTAGTTGAACACACAAGGTAAGAAAGAAATTAACCTTTCACGAAGAAAATTGTTCCAAAGCTTTAGTACTCGTACCAGTAATTCAGAGCAAATCAGACACCCACCATTAATTGTAACCAAGATTGTCTATCCATATCACACTATCCTGAACATAACCAATTTATGGCATTCTAACGATCCCACTACATCAGGACCCTTTCGATGTTGCACAAAAGCCAAAATTAGGGCAATTGCTTTTTTATTAAGTTCGACGCATACAATTCATGTTGGTTCAAGAATCATAATTGGCTTCTGTCTTAACAAAAAAAAAAGTTCAAAGAAACCTACAACATATAAGCCAAAAACAATCCCATAACCATTGAACAAGATAATTTCATCTCTTTCATAACAAATGTAAAGATTGGTTCAAAAAATTATTTCACATAAGTTCTCACACAAAATTAAATTTAGAACAACTACAACTAAGCATACATCAGGAGAAAATTAGGGCAAAAATTGAGAGAGAGGGGAAATCTAGTGATGAAGGCACAATCAATTTCCACAAACATTCCGCACCAGCCGTGAAAGGATGAGCAGATGGTTTTGGCTATGGCATTGGTTTCACAACGATGAAAAACATGGTCTTTACTTCTCTGGGACACTTAGGGTCCGGCGGCGTCTCAGTCTCCGGTCGAGTTGCTTGAAGCGTAGGGCTGGCAACGAGAAAAAGAAAAAGGGTTTATCCAAAGAAATAGGGGATAGTTACATAGATGGGAGAGATATATTTTTGGCGGTCCAATTCCTTATGTATTTTGAAATTATCAAATAAATTAAAACTTCGAAGTTGTTTTTTTTATTCACATCAGCTTTTAAGGGATGTAAAAAATTGAATGTATATTGATTTTTTTTAATAAAAAATGTATTATAACATCAGTTCTAAAACTGATGTATAAAAACTGATGTTTAATCATAAGAAAGTTTACAAATAAACATTGATTTTCAAAAATTGATGTAAAAACTGATGTCTATTTTTCGTGTTTTAGTTTTAATACATCAGTAATAAAAAACTGATGTTTATTATCAAAAAAAATACACTTATATAACACTTGTTTTTTAAGAAACCGATGTTAAAAGTAAAAAGACACTAGAATAACAAAAAATGGTGTCTTTTTAGTGATGTCTATTGTTGTTTTTCTTGTAGTGACACCACCTTGTTGCCTCGTCGATGGCAGTAAACCTACAATGAAATATATTGATATGTGCTCCCACTTCCATTCTGGAATCTCTAGTGGTCTTATAGCAAACCCGACAATCATTGATTTTAAGCCTTAACTCACTGACATACTAGACACTCTCCGACAAAGGTGGAAATGTCCCTCTTCATGCTCCTCCACCAACACATTGTCTTCAAATCTTATACATCTTGGTACCACCAGGATGTGCACTGTAAGAAATACAATGGGCTTCTTCCAGAATTTATTTCCTTAGACTCTTGTCTTTCGGAACACAAATTCTTCCTTCGTAAAATAAAACTCCATCTTCCGTTAAGATTAAACCTTTGATGGTTCCTTTCCGCACTCTAACCTTCATCTTACTTATGAAACCATCCTGAGTTTGAGTTTCCTTGATCCTTTCTCTCAATGTTGGTTATACCACTAAGGATGTTACTATCACCTTCGTGGTCTTTGGAGGTATCACAACGTTGATGTTCATTTTGGCGAACTCCTTAACCAACTGATCTTGTTCGGAAAGTAAACTTGTCAGTCCTCCCTTACGACCCGATGCATCTGCTACCATGTTCGCCTTTCCCGGATGGTAGTTAATGGTGCAATCATAATCCTTAGCTAATTCCAATCATCTTCTTTGATGCATATACAACTCCTTKTGAGTGAAAATATACTTCAAACTCTTATGGTTGGTAAAGATCTCACACTTYCCTCCATACAAGTAATGTCTCCAGGTCTTCAAAGCATGAACTATATCCGCGAGTTCTACATCATGCGTAGGATAGTTTGTTTCGTTAGTCTTGAGTTTTCGTGATGCATAATCCACTACGTACCTTCCCATGTTGCATCAAGACACAACTCAACCTTGTTTCGACGCATCGCTATAAATAACAAAGTCRTCTGCTGAGTCGGGAATTATCAAAATGAGTACAGAAGTAAGCCTTTTCTTCAACTCTCAAAAACTCTCCTCGCATTTCATGCTCCACTGAACTTCTCCCCTTTTCTCCTTAATCGAGTCATCGACACTGCTATATTAAGAAATCCTTCTATAAATCTTCGATAATAGCCTGCTAGAACTGGAAAACTGTGAGCTTCACTCACATTTGTGGGGGTGGTCCATCCGTTAATGGCTTCTACCTTAGATGGATCCACTTCAATCCCCTGAGCAATGATGATGTGACTAGAGAACACTACCCAGTCCATCCAAAACTCACACTTACTGAACTTCGCATATAACTTCTCCTTGCGAAGTGTTCCCAACACTATTCGTAAGTGCTCTTTGTGGTCTTCCTGATTCTTCAAATAAATCAAGATGTCATCGATGAAGACTATGACAAACTTATCCAAGTAGAGGTGATAAACCCTATTTATTGAATCCATGAACACTGCCGGAGCATTGATTAGCCCAAAAGGCATCATAACAAGTTGGTAGTGTCAATATCTCATTCTAAAAGAAATCTTCGGAATGTCACTCTCTTTGATCTTCAACTGATGATACCCCAACCTTAAGTCGATCTTGGAAAAGATACTTGCTCCTTTTAGTTGATCGAAGAAATCTTCGATTCGAGATAATTGATACTTGTTCTTTACTATGAGTCGATTAAGTTCTCTATAATCGATAAACATTCTCATTGACCCATCTTTTTTCTTAACAAAGAGGACTGGTGCTCCCCATGGTGAAACACTTGTTCGAACAAAATCTAAATCTAATAACTCTTGAATTGGCGCTTTTAGTTCTTGTAGTTCCTTTAGTATCATCCTACATGATGCCTTTGAGATGGGTGTTGCCACTGGTGTCAAATCAATAGTGAACTCGACTTGAGTTTTGGGCGGTAATCCTGGTAACTCTTCTGGGAAGACGTCCTGGAAATCTTGAACGATGGGTACTTTGAACGGCGTCACCTCTGTTGCTGGATTGCTAACCAAATTCACCGGGAAACCTTGGCATCTCTCTTTGTTCAACAACTTTATGGCTTTCATTGCTGTTAGTCTTGGCTCCATTGAACTTGATCTCTTCACCTTCTGGGAGTTTGAAAGTCTTGTATCTTCGTTTGATATTTCGTGAGCCAGTTCATTTCCAATATTAAGTCAAAATCTTTCATTTCGGTCACATACACGTTCATGATAGAAGTTTTAAATTTCATTGAAAATGATATTCATGATAGAATGAGTTTGTCCGGAAAAGATTGAAGTAGAGTGATATGAAGATTTTAATTTCTCTGGGACCTATAGTTTTGAAAAAAACAATAATTTTGGTAATACACTTGGTAACAATAGACTTAATGAATTGAACTGTGACAGAGTTGGTTTCGGATTTTAACTTATTAGGCTTCTAAAGCACAATTTTGCTGCAAAGGAATTTACAGAAAATTATATAATGTTCATTTTAGCTTTGCATTGCCTCTACATGATTACAGCATTACATGATGTTTGAAGCTCCATTTGTTCTGCAGTTAAGTAAAATAATTTTTGTTTCAAGTGCATCAGGATCAAGAAAAGAAAGAAAAAAATTAATAGTAAAGTCAAATAATTATAAACAAAAAAATGACATGAGGAATTGTAGAATGGAAAACATGAGGATAAACTCCAATCATTCTACGAATGTTGGACATCCAAGTGTTAAATTAGAAGGTCTATGGTTTTAGAAATAAGGACCAGATTTGTGATGTTYTTAATCAATGTTAACAACACTGGTTAACAACATCAACTTAATAACACCAGGTTATGCAGCGGATAATTAAAAAGAGAACACGATTAAACAAAATCAGTTCACAAGTAAATACTTGTGAACTTGGGTGTACAAACCCGTAAACTATATTACTTTCGATTCACGTTCAATACACAATTATAAAGTAATATATGAAAACTAAATATCAAGAAACTTGATACTAAATACTTGTTGSCGAAATAGCAAGATCTTCTCCGTTGGTTACGCAACTTCAAAGATCTCGTTTATCACGATCGTTGGCTCCAAGTAGTATGTCGTGTTCTTCCTTCCTTGAGCGTCTTCTTGCGTCGTGCGTCTTGCGTTCTTCTCCTTAAGAAAACCGTGCGTCAATCACTAATCAAAAACCCTGAATCAAGTGTAGGATTACTTGTGTATTAAATAGACAACTAAGAATCCTAAACTTGGTAAAATTCTAAAAACAAATCCTAAACACAATGTAGGAATAATTAAAGTCTTGTCTATAAACTAGGAAACATAAAATTGTCCTAAATCTAGTTCCCTAATTTATTTTGTGCCCAAGAAAGACAAATAACAAAATAGGAATTATTGCCAAGAATAAATTCCTCAACACCAATAACGTTAGACATTCCAACAGACCCTCGGATGGAATTTCATGAAACTAAAGCTACCAATAAATATTCCATGCTAGAGTTAGGACTTATTTATATGATTTAAAGAGAAGACAACAATTTTATTAACTGTTAGATTGTGTAGTATCGAATTATGCATGATAATATACTACATAAACGTGATTTCAAACTAGTCACAGATCATTTGCGCGTTTAATAATCTTTTATGATTCCGCACTACTCACACATTTTTTTTCATTTCCTGTTAATTAATTCCATATTACATTGTTTAATTTCAGACTTGTTATCAATAATTTCATACTACCCTTTAAAACCGAAAAAAGAAAAATCTAACAAATTGGACTCATACAATGACAATTCCATGCTACCAATAAATGGATGCTACACTTCATGAATTTAACTACAAAACACATATTTCACAACTACGATAACCCGACAATATTTAGCATGAAACTATATTTTCTAGAACACTTGTTACTGACGCAATTACTGGCTGAGTTATGAAATATTATTACAGTTTCCAAACTAGATAATCATAAATTGATAAAAATAAAAACATTAGCTGCACTACAAGTTTAGTTTTGGGAAAAATTCACAGTCGAAATACATGCATCAAACAAAAAAAAATTAAAAACTACCCAACAAATTCATTAAACTAGTGAGTGAACAAATCAATATTGCTAATAAATTTACAAAGATCATACTTAGTTTTATTTATTATTATTATTATTGACCAGACTCGATATCTTCCTGGCAATCCTGATTCAACTAGAAGTTTCTCAAGTTCAATTCGAGCGAAGCAACGAAATTCTTTGGAAACCGAATTGAACAGAAGAAGAAAAGAAATTTGCAAATTACCAAAATAAATCACACAGGTATAAAACCAAAAGTGAACACAAGTAGAACAATATTATCATTCCAAATGACAAAGCCCAATAAATCATAAACAAAAACATTGGGAAATATAAATTACCCAATAAATCACACACAATTGAAATCAAGATTGTAGAGAAGAAAAAAAAATACTACCCATACCAATAAGTCACAACTCATCGTGGGAGATCAAATTGAATAGGAGAAGAAAAAACACTACCAATCCCACTTCAACAATTAATTTGACAATCCCGTAGTACATATTGGTGGAAAGTAGTACTTGGTTTTAATTTGTCTTTTTCTTGGTCGTCCTTGACATCTTGTCAAATAGTTTGAAATTGCAGTCACACTCCAAAAACGAACTAGAGCGACGAAACACTACTCAGAGAATTATATAGGGTGGATTCAAATAATTTTTTAATAGATTCGAAGGGATTTTCTGTGCTCTCTTTCAATTACATATCGGGTTACAAGACTTAACTCACACACATATTAATTTGGGGATATTGGGAATATTTTTTGGGGAAATAATTTTGAATTAATATGTGAGAGGTTGAGATAGAGAGAATCTGATTACTAGGGATATTGTAGTCTAGTTTTAATATTAATATAAGTATTAAGGAAGTTTGAAATTCATAGGACTATTACGGACTTATAATTTAGATATTAGAGTATATGAAAACTCTCCCTAAAAATTTTATCAATATGTGTGATAATTGATAGAGATGATAATAGTGGTTGATGATTTTATCTCTTGCACACATGAACTTACGAATTGTTGATTATGAATTGAGCGCCATCTCCATTGGTTATGCATCACGAATCTCTGAGCCTTGTGAATATACTTTTAAATAGATCTTATTCGAGTTGGATATTTCCTATATGTGAATATTTGAGTAAATTACATGATGATAAAAAAACATGAGCATCTTATTTGACAACATGATGAAACTATATGCGATGAATAATACATGCAGGGAAAACTTATATTTTGAACACGAGCTCAATTATTTGAATTTGTTATATGACCGACATGAGGTCTGACCATCTTGTATGTGATTATACATAAGTAGGAATTTTAGGAAATCTAAACAATTGAAGAGTCATTCTCTGCGCTGGAAATTATTTACTATTTGTGAATTATATATTATGATGTATCCGATTATCATCCTTTGAACATGAGTGAGATTGTTTGATGAAATTCTTGATATATGATGACCTTGTTGATTATGCCCACTCACCTCTTGAAGAGATTGATGGAGATTATTTCAATCCTATGACCTGGCCGTTTTGGTCTTGTTATAGTCTGACCTCCCTGTTCCATAATGTTTAATAAACATGTAACCAATTATTTTATTATTCTGGTAGGAGGAGCTAACAGACACTCTTTAGTATTCGGACCATGGAACAGTCCCATTGCCGAGGGACCAAATTCTCTGGAAGACATTGGTTCTGGAAGACATTGGTTTGAACGGATTCCGATATGAGCTTGTACTCGATAATGCATTGCCCTAGAAAACTAACTTAGTCTTTTCGATTCAATGATAATTAAGAACCGAACAAGGGGCTCCGGCTTGTACACCTTACGACTACATAAGATGTACTCCCCTTATTTCTAAACTCCTTTTGATTTGATGATATTGCAGATCATTGAAGGGGCTCCAGCAAGCGCAATTTACGACAAGGCTGGATGTGTTCCCCTTGTTATCAAATTTCATGGTGGTGAATCCAAGACCACGCGGGGTCCCTGGCTTGAACACTGGTGCGACATAATCTGAAGGCAAAACGTAGAGCAGCTTGGGAGACCTGGTTGGGCCGAGCTGAACTGATGCTATGGGAAAGAGTAAAAGGAGACGAAAGATGAGCTGCTAGTCCCGTAAAAACCAACCTAACCTGATCTGAGGCCTTGAATAAGGTTTTGGGAGATCAGATCAAGAATTTGGAGAACATAGTGACAGGGCTGGCTTGCCCTTTGTGGAAGAAACTTCTTGGTTAGGTCGGCCCGAGTAGCGGTCAAAGATTCGCGGATTTTGTTTTCGGGATCTCGGAGTGGCCTCACCTGGAGAAAGCTATAAATATCTCAGCCCAAGGCTGAGAGGGGTATGACATTCTGGTCATTTTCTCTCCTAATTTTGTCTATTCCGATCTAAATGCTTAACTGACTTAAGTATCGTAGAGGTTTCCACCATAAAACTCCCGGTGGTCCTGTCTAACGTGTTTTTGTGGAAGTAGGTCGGGATATTCTCAGGGAAAAGAGCAGGTGTTTTTGGTGTATTTTTCAGGGTGAAACAATTGGCGCCGTCTATGGGAAATTTGAACAAAGCTAAGACGTGAGAAGGAAGCATAGCATCAGATAGACTCAGGAAAAACCTGGTGGCGGAGCTGGGTGGCACGCCAAGTTCGGCTACGCCAGCAGGCATGCCGGAGACTGCAGGACCATTGGAAACATCTAGGCCTAGCGCACCACAACCCTCGCCAGAAGGAGCTCCACAGGCAGGGGGTGGACCACTGAATGATTCTTTTTTGAGACAATTATCTAACCTCGCTGTAGAAAAGAAACTTGCTGAACTTTCATCACCACCCCCCAAAG
>BMAC01000141.1:691606-717867 GCA_014905375.1 Phtheirospermum japonicum
GCATCGGCCGTCAGTAATTACTTCCCGTCAGTATTTCCCCCCTTTTTTTTAAAAAAAATTTTATAAATGCTGACGGGCCTGGCCCGTAAGTATTGCTGGGCGGGTCAAGCCCGTCAGCATTTTAAAAATATTATAAAAAAAAACTGGACGGGCCTAGCCCAACCCGCTGGGCAGGAGCCCAGCCCGCAGGAGAATTTAATTCCCCACATGTGGCATGGGTGGGATTCGAACCCCGGCTGGGAAGGAGCCCAGCCCGCAGGAGAATTTAATTCCACACATGTGGCATGGGTGGGATTCGAACCCCAGACCTCTTGCAAATAGAGGAGTGGTGTTACCGTCTCGCCAAGTCGATTACATGTGAAAAATTATATACTTTTAATATATATTAGATATATAAATTAAGTTATAAGTATAATTATAATTAATTATATTATATTTATAAATGTAGATTATATTTGAATAATAATATATAAATTCATAATATTATTATAAATATATTTATAAATATATATATATATATATATATATATATATATATATATATATTTATTTATATATAAATAATTATAAATATATATTATTTGAAATATATATTTATTATATATTGTATATTAATAATAATATATTATTTTTATAAATATATAATATTATTTATAAATATATAATTATTATATTATATTATATTTATAAATGTATAATTTATATTATATTATATTATATTTATAAATAATTAATATAATTGGGGTTCGAATCCCACCCATGCCACATGTGGGGAATTAAATTCTCCTGCGGGCTGGGCTCCTGCCCAGCGGGTTGGGCTAGGCCCGTCCAGTTTTTTTTTATAATATTTTTAAAATGCTGACGGGCTTGACCCGCCAGCAATACTTACGGGCCAGCCCGTCAGCATTTATAAAATTTTTTTTAAAAAAAAAGGGGGGAAATACTGACGGGAAGTATTACTGACGGCCGATGCCCGTCAATATTCCCTATACTGACGGAATCCTGACGGATTTGGCCGTCAGCATTGCCGCATTTTTTTGTAGTGGTCACACATCATATGTGTGTGTGTGCGCGCGTTAAAATCTGATTATACTCTGCTGGGGTTGTTGCAGCTGCCAATGGTGTTGTTATTGCGAAAGAGAAGAAATTACCATCTATTTTGGTCGATTAGATGCCTATAAGTATTATTTTTTCACCCTAATTGGTCTCATGTTCCAAAGCTTGCAATTATTATTATTGTTAGTATTAGTATTAGTATTAGTATTAGTATTATTTTATGTCTGTGACTATTGAATTGCAGTTGGTGCCATTCTTTGTCTTTGATTACTTTTTTACTAGCCTCCATACTTTGATTGTATCTTGATATTCTTATTGGAATAAATAGTTCATTATAATGGTGTTTTATTTTATTTTTTTGTTAGTTTCTCATGAGACAACTATGTTGCTGATGTATGAAACAGGTTCAGAAAATTCAGATTTTGACCCCAAACATTTGAGTTGTCTATAGGTTGATATATATCATGTTTGGTTCTGTTCCTTATAAATATGTATCTACAAGTGTTCTATTATGGCATGAGAGAGTTTTCCTCTATGTCTCTTGACTTTTTCCTTTCTTAGGCAGTATTTCTCGACTTGATTTTTTTTAAACAATAATCTTTGCTGCTAAAATTAAATTGTCCTATTTCATTCACAATGAGGAGATGTCTCATTGATTACACATCGAACTGAAGTCTTGTATATACATCCATAAGGTACTAATTGGTTCTATTTTCTTCTTGAGCATTGTATTTTTTATTTTATTTTTCTGATTCTATTTTTGTTATTTATTGTGATATGATTGGTTTCAGAAACATTGCATAAAACTAAATTGCTACATAAAATCTGTTTTTATTTTTATTGGCTAAAATATTCCAAAGAACAATGTTCGGATTTCACTGAATCTTTTTTTTTTTTGCTGGAAAAAATAAGTGTTTTAAAATGTCAACTTCTTCTTTTGATGAATACTCGAGGATCATAAATATTAAAATTCCAGGTATGGATTACATTGAGACGAAACGCAAGACCAATGTGACTTGGAAAATCCTGTTGGCAGCTGGACTCACTGCACTTTTCATTTTAATGCTTAAAAAATTACCTGCACTCAATGTATCTACCAAGGTACCCTTTTTCGTGATAACTAAAATAAAATAAAATAAAATAAAATAATATCCCTAAGTTATATCTGTATTTACTTGACAACATACCCATGCTTGAGGGTGCAATTTGTAAAAGAGGAGTACATTTGTAATTTTGAAAATAACCGGGACTTTTTTGTATTTAGACTAAACCTCAAGTGCAGTTTTCGTAATTAATCCTAGTTCTAATTTGTATCTTTACATTTATTTACCAATTTTTTTTGCTTCAAGTTCTCTCAGCATGTGGAGGTTGTGGATGGGCTGCCCGAGACACGTCTGGTGTTTTTTCTCCTTTCAACTTCTCAAGAAGGTATGCATCATCAGTAATCTCAATCAATCATATAAATGTTTTGATTTTTATTTCATTTTAAGTATACTTGCAAAAATTACTCCTCAACAGTTATATTGATCCGAGTTTGATAAATTCTCAGTTTATATGATTATTATTCTCCCCCTTACACTTATTCCGATATTTTTTATACATTTTCTTAAAAGCTTCTTCTGAGATTTTGCCTAATTATATAAAAAATTTAGTTTTGTTTTAATGTTCTAAATACCCTCCATCTTCTTGAGGGTAATTACAAAACCTCAAAGAAGAGGTTTTTAATTGCATAAGACACGGATTTTTTTGATTTTTTTTTAAGTTTAACCAACTTCGGGGTGGTTTTTGTAACTATTAATTATATTTATCGATTTTAATAATGGGGTGATGAAAGTTTTCTACTTTTCTTGGGCATGCCAGTTTAGATTTATGTGGGTTGTTTTTATAAATAAAGTTATTGTTTTTGTGTTTGATGGCGCAGGGCGACCGGTGAGCATGATGTGCAGTTCAAGGTTCTTTACTGTGGCGTTTGCCATTCGAACCTTAACATGATCAATAATGAGTGGGAAATGACTCAATATCCTATTGTACCTGGGTAAACATTCCTTCTTCACATGCCACACTTTTTATGGAAATCCATTTAAGTCCTGCCAAGTTTTAAGCGTTAGCCATCTTTTTCTTTTTAAATTACATCCCCCAGTCCTACTAGTCATTAGATTGTAATTTTGGAAAAAGTTATTATTAGTATTGTTGTTGTTGTTGTTGTTGTTGTTGTTGTTGTTGTTGTTGTTGTTATTATTATTATTATTATTATTATTATTATTATTATTATTACTCAACAATAATTTATGCAATCATCCCAAATAAATATTTATTTTTTTATGTTTCCCTGTCTTTGTTCTCCAGATTTGAAGGACATATTTCAAGAAAAAAAATTGAGATTGGCATCGGTTGTTTGACAAAACCGATGTCTATATCCATGATTAGGCATCGGTTTTGGTCAAACCACCGATGCATATGTCAGTTACTAGCATCGGTTTATTGACAAAACCGATGTCTATATCTATACATAAGGCATCGGTTGTTTGACCAAAATCGATGCCTAATCTAGGCATCAGTTTTGGTCAAACAACCGATGTTTATGTCAGTTATTAGTATCGGTTGTCTGAAAAAACTGATGTCTATATTTATACATTAAACATCGGTTGTTTGACCAAAATCGATGCATTATGTATAGATTAGGCATCAGGTATTGGTCAAAAAACCGAGGCTTATGTCAGTTTTTAGCATCGGTTGTAGAACTGATGCCTAAAGTCCCAATTTTTAACCTCGGTCTAATAGGCATCGGTTGTAGAACCGATGCCTATTAGCAAAAACAACCGATCCTATTGGGGGTTTTCTGTAGTAGTGTAAGCAAACGAAGTACCATAATTTTTATTTATCAAATCATACAATTTTCTATTTTTTTCATTTTTTCTATTTAAAAAAATCGAGGGGACAAATATGCCCTCGGTTTTTTTGTAAAAAGTTTTTTTTGATTTTTTTATTTTCAAAAAACCTAGGGGGCAATAATCCCCTCGGAAAAAATCGTGGGAACATGGCAGCCCTCGATTTTTTCTGAGGGGATATTTATGCCCTCGGTTTTTTTGTACATTAATTTTTTTTTAATTTCAAAAAACCGAGGGGTCTAGAAACGATTTTTTCCGAGGGTATTTTCATCCCCTTAGTTTTTCCGAGGGGCATTTTCCTTCGAAAATATATCCCTCGATAATTCTCCGCTATTGCCTTCAGTAATTATGGCGGCAAACATTGGCGTCGTTTTTTGAAGGAATTTTCTGAGGGGAATTTTTCCCTCGAAAAAAATCGAGGGAAAACATGCTCTCGATTTTTCCCTCGAAAAACTGCTATTTTTTGTAGTGTTATGTCCGTAACATGTTCATAAATGTGCAATTATCATAATAAAAATAAAGATTTATCACAATTATAAAAGTTGATTTTGATAAAAATGAACATTGATTAACACGGACTTGTCTTGATTTTTGTTAGTATTGTAGTTAGTTTTTATTGTTATTTTCGGTATAAGTTGGATAGATTAGGCTTATTTTCGTATATTTGTGCTTCCAGCTTATTTTATCGTTTTTTGATCTAGATTGATGCTAGTAAGTGATTATTTGTGATTTTTCACTTTATAGCTAAGTAACCGGAAGAGTTCACCACGTTAGAGATGAAGTATGATGATCGAGAGGCAAAGATCGAGCTTTCCGGCGAAGAAGTAGCAAGAATTAGTAGCTGACATTTTCTATAACGGTTATTACATCTAGAACCATTATAGTATCATTGAAAATTGGGAGCTAGCGATAGCTTTCTATAACGGTTACTCTCACCGCTACCCAGAACCGTTGTCGAAGAGCAACAGTGCAAAATGGATGAACTGGCGATAGCTATCTATAACGATTACTCTGACCGCTACCTTATCGTTAACGCTACCCGCTAAGACTGGACAGAGGCATTAGCGATAGCTTTAGCGGTAGCTACTATAACGGTTCTTGTCGTTACCTTACCGTTGCAGGCCCATAAACGCATTTTTAGGGTTTCTTGCTGCCCAAGACTTCCCACAACTATAAATACCCTGTGTATTTCGGATTTTTACATACATTATCATATTCCTAGGGTTTCTAAGGCCTCTTAGGGGGTGATAACCCCAACGAGTGATGTTTATTTTCTTAGCTACTTTTTAAACTTCTTAGTTCTAAATCTCTATCTTTTTGAATAGTTAGATTAGTTTTTAGATAGTTTAGATTCGAGATTTCTACAACAAAACACTGCGGTTCGTCTTATTTAATTAGTAAGTATTTATTTTCTTTCGCTTTTAATTTAGTTACATGCTTTCAATTAGTTTAATTAATAATTGTTGCTTCCATGACGAATCGTTCTTGTGATTGTGTTAGAATTGTGATATTGAGATTGATGATTATTATTAGCTAGATCTTATGGGTCTAAAGCCTAGATTCGTTGTGAACCACCAATTGGGTCTTCCCAAGCAATCGTGGAGACAAATCAAAGCTCTAGAACCCTAGTTTTCTTAAAATCATTTTAAAAGTCTTTTAATTAATTAATTCATAGTTAATTTAATCTTAGATCTTAGATAATTAATTCTTAGTTTAAATAATCTCTAMATTTAATTAATTAGGTCATAGRTTAAYTAATCTTTAGATTTAATTTATTGCTCTTAGTTTAATTAATCTCTAGTTCTTATAACTCTCAAACAAAAAAAAAACCTTGTCCGCGTGTTTAGATTAGTTTTATTTTTATTTTCTTATTCGTTTAATCAAACACAAAACGAACTTCCAAATCTAGTCATCCTCGAGAGATCGACTCGGTTTTAACTTACCAATCTACATGCGAACTCGTACTCTTGCGAGCGAGCTTTTGAATAATTGACAAATATTTATAAAGTAGGAACACAAAAGTTCGAATCAAAATTTTGGCGCAGTTGCCGGGGAAGGCTTAAGGTTGTGATTTTTTTGTTTGCTCTTCGTAAAATTATCTATGTTTTTAATTGTTTCGTTTATCTTTAGTACTTTATTTGTGATTTTTCTTTTTATTATTTTCCGCTGGTACGTTTAATCTTGTGCATTGAGTGTTGTGTGTGCAAGGTACATCTCTCGAAACCTAGGTTCAACGACCCAAAAAAGACATAATATATATATATATATAAGAGAATGTCTGAATACGGTATAATGTCTGATTGGCGTGGCTTTCGACCAGCCATTCCATTAAGCACCGCAATGCGGAATTACTATCCTTACGAGTACGACCAAAAGTACCTCCCGGTTTTTCATGGGCTTCGGAGCGAGGATCCACTAAAATTCATCCAAAAGTACGAGGACATCACCCAGAATTCCCCTCTCCTCGGGCTTACTAGAGATCAAGTAAGGATGCAACTTTTCTCTTTCACACTAAAGGATCGGGCAAAGAAATGGTTGGGAAAATTAGAGCTTGATTCCTTAGAAACGTGGGAGGAAGTATACGATTGGTTCATGTGGGCGTTCTATTTACCCAATGAAGTATGTAACCGTCGTGGGGCACAAGAACATTTGGCGAATGCATGCACAGTGATATCTTACGAAGAACCACATGAGGAGGTTATCGCCATTCAGAATTATCCAAGCTACGACCCTTATGCCTCACCCGACTCAGTTTCCTACTACCCGAGCTATGGAAAATACACCCCACCTATTCCAGATAATTCAGATGAGGATTTAAAGGCATGGAAGCAAGACCTATCTAAGACTATGGAGAATTTCGAGACAATGTTTGGTCAAATAATGGCTTCTTTAGCAAAAAGGTCAGACGAGATGGATGAACCTCCAAGTCAACCAGAGATGCCGATTTTTGATGTGATTGAGCCCACCTTGGATGTTGAGGATTTGAGCTTGAACGATCATTTGGGAGATACGTATGAGGAGAATGATATTGAGAAATTGGTTGAAATCGCTTCACCTATGCTAATCAATGAGACCTTAGACGAGAATGTGGAGATATTTCCGTTGGAGCTTAATGTGTATCTTACGAATTCGAGTTCTCACGATTTTTATGCGGATGATGAGATGGAGCCAAATTTGAAAGAGACGTTTACGGAGGATGAGATTTGGGATATAGTGGAGATCGCCCCTCTTGTGCTTTTTGAGGATTTCATGGATGATGAGGAGGAGGTGTTGCCATTTAAGAATCAGCTCGACGTTGAGGATTCGAGCCTACTTGAGCACGATGAGAATGGAGGTGTTTCAATGCCCAATTTAGAAAAAGGTGAGTCTATCGAACCTCATTTCGTTCCACCTAAACCGTTGTGGAATCTTAATTTTGAAGCGGTGGAAGAATTATTGGAGGGAGATGAGATTATTGAGCCTCATACAGTGCCACCCGATGCTTTGGTCAACATTGAGATGGAGGTGGTGGACGTTTTAGTTGAGAAGAATTCCAATTCCCCTCCCCCATGCCCGAATATAGATTTAAATATTTCTCAAATTGTTGAGGGGGATATCAATGAAGTAAAGGAGTTCAGGGTGTTCGAGGGGTTTGCTGTTTGTTCAACGAATTTCATAATTTTTCCTAAGGTTGATGATCGCCCCGTGCCCCGATGGATTTTTAATATGTTCGTAGTGATCGATTATTCTCTTTTTCGCGAGTTGAGGTTTTTATTTCTTTAACTCTACGACTTGCTTTCCGTGCTCGCCTTGATGATTTAAATTGCCTACACTTACTCTTGGAGAACACTAAGGCGTGGCATGATCGTCACTTATTTTTGGATCCGGGATAGCATCATTCGTAGAAGGCGTCGAGATTTTGACGTTAAATAAGCGCTTCTTGGTAGGCAACCCAAGTGTTTGATTTCTTTCTTTCCTTAGATTTTATTTTTATTTTTATTTCATTTATTTTATTTATTAGTTGTGTCTTTGCTGTGGTACATTTATGCGGTTTTGATGTGCAGAATAAGTTGAGAAATTTTCCAAAACTGGAGACTTAGCAGTTACCTAGTGGTAATCCCTACCGCTAGCATTACCGTTAGCAATCTCACCCGGGCTTTAACGACGAGTTCAACCACTAAACTGGCCGCTAGGAAGTAGCAGGAAGGGGCTAACGATTCACGTAGCGGTGGCACTGACCGTTATGCTTACCTCTACCATCGCACAGAGAACTTAACGGTTGACCTAGCCGTTGTCCTTACCGCTAGCGTGGTCAAATCTGCAAAACTGTGAAAAAAAATCGAGCTGCAATTTTCGATCGTTAATGAAGATATTTCTAATCACGCGATTCGAGGCGAATGATGGTTGCACATAGTTTTTTGGAGAAACTCGACTATTTTCAGAGACGTTTCTTATTCCCTTTCTCCCTTGCTTTTATTTTCTTATACTTGTTTATGGTAATCAGGGGATTGCTGAGTTTTTAGAAGGGGGGATAGTTGAGTTGTGATTTATATTTGAAAAATTGTGCAATTTTAAAAATACTTTATATGATTAACTGCTATTCCCACGCTGAATTGTGTTTGTCTGGCTTGCCTGTCAAAGTTAACTATGTTTGATTTGATGTTCTTGGCTTTGAGCGTGCATAAGTGCATAAATTTTTCAAGATTATAATTTATATATTGTAAAATGGTACTTGGACGCAATTAATTTCGCAAAACCTTAAAAGCAGCGTCGATTCAAAAACTTTTTCATGCAAAAAGCCAGTGAGTAGCCTGAGTGATTATCATCTTTGCATCTGCTTGAATGAGTTCTGTTTTGATATCTCTTTGATACCGATGTGTGTAGTTGATTTTGAAAATGAGGATAAGGCACAAATATAAACCCTATTCCGGCCATATCCAAAAATTTTAGCCACTATAAATTCCGAATGAGCCAATCATAGCCAAATTATCCATGCCTATAGCCTAAGTGATTTTATTCAGTTGACCCCTACTAACCCATTAAAAGCGTGGGGTAGGAGTTCGTAATTTTAATTGGTTATTAGTGTTTTGGAATTTTATTAGGGATTTATGATTTTTTGTAATAAAGGATCACCATCTTTCAAAAAAAGAAAAAGGAAGACCCCATCAAAATAGCAAAAAGGGGATTAAAAAAAGGGGGGGAAAGGGATTGTGAATCCTGGTGAATCGTGTTATGTAATTGCCTACGCGCTAATAAGGCTTGTGTTTTATTGTTTATTTTCTTATGAAGCCTAATGTTTAAGAGGAAAGAGCTGTGTTTGAAAAAGAAGCATATTATGAGCTTCTATTGTGTTTAAGTGGTTCAAGCAAAAGTCGGTTAGAGTTACGAGTTGAGAAATAGACTATGTTTAAAGAATACGTTATTAGTGTTTAGTGAGGTTTTTATTTTTGAACGAGGTGAAGCACATTGCTTCGTGATTAGACTAGTTGAGTGAGTTATTGATCACGTTAGATCATGAGTTAGCCACATGACTTATATATTCCATACCCTTCCAAAGAGCCTTACATTACAACCCGAAAAGACCTTTTCCGATTCTTAGTTGATAACACACTTAATTTGCGATTGAAAAGAGATTGATTTTCGGTTCTTGTTTATTGTACTTGCATTTGTATGATTTGAGCATATACACGTCCCATGCAGAAAATAGTTGAGTTCTTGAGCGTACACCCTATATATTACCCTTTTGTGAAGATACATGAATTTGATTTGAGCATATATACGTCCCATGCAAGGATACATGAATTTGTGCTTCCAGCTTATTTTATCGCTTTTTGATCTAGATTGATGCAAATAAGTGATTATTTGTGGTTTTTCACTTTATAGCTAAGTAACCGGAAGAGTTCACCACGTTAGAGATGAAGTATGATGATCGAGAGGCAAAGATAGAGCTTTCCGGCTAAGAAGTAGCAAGAATTAGTAGCTGACATTTTCTATAACGGTTATTACATCTAGAACAGTTATAGTATCATTGAAAATTAGGAGCTAGCGATAGCTTTCTGTAATGTTTACTCTCACCGCTACCCAGAACCGTAGTCGAAGAGCAGCAGTGCAAAATTGATGAACTGGCGGTAGCTATCTATAACGGTTACTCTGACCGCTACCTTATCGTTAACGCTACCGCTACCGCTAACACTGGACAGATACATTAGCGGTAGCTACTATAACGGTTCTTACCGTTAGTAGGCCCAGAAACGCGTTTTTAGGGTTTCTTGCTGCCCAAGACTTCCCACAACTATAAATACCCTATGTATTTCAGATTTTTACATACAATATTATATTTCTAGGGTTTCTAAGGCCTCTTAGGGGCTGACAACCCCAACGAGTGCCGTTTATTTTCTTAGCTACTTTTTAAACTTCTTATTTTTAAATCTCTAGCTTTTAGAATAGTTAGATTAGCTTTTAGATAGTTTAGATTAGAGATTTCTACAACAAAACGTTGCGGTTCGTCTTAGTTAATTAGTAAGTATTTATTTTCTTTCGCTTTTAATTTAGTTACATGCTTTCAATTAGTTTAATTAATAACTGTTGCTTCTATGACGAATCGTTCTTGTGATTGTGTTGAGATTGTGATGTTGAGATTGATGATTATTATTAGCTAGGTATTATGGGTTTAGAGCTCAGACTCATTGTGAACCATCAATTGGGTCTTCCCAACCGATCGTGGAGACGAATCAAAACTCTAGAACCCTAGTTTTCTTAAAATCGTTCTAAAAGTCTTTTAATTAATTAATTCATAGTTAAATTAATCTTAGATCTTAGATAATTAATTCTTAGTTTAAATAATCTTTATATTTAATTAATTAGGTCATAGTTTAAGTAATCTTTAGATTTAATTTATTGCTCTTAGTTTAATTAATCTCTAGTTCTTATAACTCTCAAACAAAAAAACCCCTTGTCCGTGTGTTTAGATTAATTTTATTTTTATTTTCTTATTCATTTAATCAAACACAAAATGAACTTCCGAATCTAGTCTTTCTCGAGAGATCGACTCAGTTTTAACTTACCAACCTACATGCGAACTCGTACTCTTGCGAGCGAGCTTTTGAATAATTGATAAATATTTATAAAGTAGGAACATAAAAGTTCAAGTCAAACATTTATCATAATATAAAAATATTATTTTCAAATAATTGTATAGTGTAATATACACCCACATGTAGCTGATAATTTGTACACATATGTACTAATAATTTGCAGTTATGATATATATTCTATTCTTCTTACCCACATTTCTAAAGTCAACTAGCGCCACCGTAATCAAAACCAAGTACATAATTTGGGAGTCAGCAAAAATGGTTATTAAGTTCTTTTTTGGTAATCTTTAAAGAGGCTTCTCCATGCAAAAGTGTGTGATGTGGTCTGCAACTTAAAGCTTTGGGACGGCGTTGCATTGGAACAATTGAAGAATTTGTGGAGAAAGAAAAGTAGGGAAATTTTTATTTTTGGTACACTATGTTGGCCACTTCCAGAAAAGATACGTGGTGTTGGCCATCATCAAACAGCGTCCATTAAATTGTCCAATTCATCAAAACAAGGTATAAAAAAAGCCCGATCGGGCTTTTGCTGACGTGGCGTGATTCAATACTTTCTTATCATTTGTTGAGGAATTAATTCTTGGCAATAATTCCTTTTTTAGTTATTTGCCTTTCTTGGGTACAAAATAAGTTAGAAAACTAGATTTAGGAGTATATTATGTTTCCTAGTTTATTTATAAGACTTTATTAGTTTCCTAAATTGTGTTTAGGATTCTTTTTGTCTTGTTTGCCAAGTTTAGGATTCTAGGATTGTCTATTTCAGACAATAAGAATCCTAAAGCTATTTACAGACTTTTTATGCATGGAGTTCTCCAAGAGAGACGCACAATGCAAGACGCAAGACGTATAGCAAGTGAAGAACACGAAGACTACTTGGAGCCATTGATCGAGATCGACAAGCTATTTGAAGTTGCGTGACCAACGGAGAAGAGCTTGTTCAACCTAAGCGACAAGTATTTAGTATCATGTGTTTTGATACTTTAGTTTTCATATATTACTTAATATTTTTGTATTGATCGAAAAACAAGGAAGTAATATAGTTTTCGGGTTTGTACACCCAAGTTCACAAGTACTTTTACTTGTGAACTGAATTTGTTATATCGTGTTCTCAATTTTTATTTCAACTGCATATTTCAATTTTACTCTGGTCGATGTTGTCAACCAGTGTTGTTAAACATTTAATAACATCGTAAAACTCAGACTTATTTTCAAAACCATAGACCTTCAAATTTTACAATTGGTATCAGAGAGGGTTACTTAACCTTTTAAGTACTGATCCTTATTTTTAGGTGTTATGGATGCTCAAGGTAACCCGAGGCCTCCGATCCTCAATGGGGAGAATTATTCTCTCTGGAAACAAAGGATGCGTTGGCACTTAAAGAGCATTGATGAACGTGCATGGAGAACCATCCTCGTTGGATGGGAAAATCCACGTGTCACTGATGGAGAAGGCGAGACCATCCCTAAAAAGGAGGAAGACTGGACTGCTGACGAAATGAATGCTGCGAATTGGAATTCCAAATGTATCAACACCTTGTGCAGTTATGTTGATGCAAGCTATTACAGATTCATCAAGAATTGCGAGTCAGCGAAAGATGCATGGGACGCACTCTAAAGGGTGTGTGAAGGAACTGCGAGCGTGAAGAAATCAAGGCTGAGAATGCTGATGTCCACTTTCGAAGCAATGAGAATGGATGAGAAAGAGTCGACCATGGACTATTCCATGAGATTGTCAGAAATCACAAACGAGTGTAGAAAGCTTGGTGAGTCAATAACTAACTCTCGTCTTGTAGAAAAACTGCTGAGATCTATTTCGAAGAAATACAATATGAAGGTGGTTGCCATAGAAGAATTCAAAGATGTTGATAGCATTGATTTCAACACCTTAGTTGGAAACCTCAAGCAGTATGAGATGGAACACCTTGGTCCCAACTCAAAGGAGAAGAATGTTGCTTTCTCATCCGATTTGAATCTAGTCAACAATGAAGATGATGAGGAGTTTGATTTCAATGGAATTCCGAAGTAGATGGAATCTACTACGCTTGAGGAAGATGAATTATCGTTTGTTACCCAACGTTTCAATAGTTTCTTGAAGAAGGAGAATAGTCTTGGAGGTTCAAGTACGAAGACCAGGCCACAGGTATCTACACCAAAGTTTACTAGACGTACTCTGCCCAGATCTCAGTCCACCACGTCAACTCCCGATGCATCCAACCCCGCGAGACCACTCAGTGAGGTACAATGTCATGAATGTAAAGGTTGGGGACACTACAAGAATGAGTGTGCTAACACTCTGAGGAAGAAGAGCATGGTTGCTACTGACTTCACTGAGGATGTCAATGATTCCGAGTCAACTAAGCCAGTTCCATCCTTATTTACCCATGTTGTTTGGGACGATGATGTCCATGTTGATAACCTTGAAACCAACATCGTGTGTTTGAATGTTGAAACTACTGATTACCATAAAGAGTGCGAGCTGCTGAGTGTTGAGCACCAGCAACTGTTCGTCAGTTGGGAAAACAGGTACTCAAGGTCAAGGATCTCGTAAAAGAAGTAGAGAAATTAACCAAAGAAAATGATGATTAGCTCGAAATAATTGTCTGCTTGGAAACGTCGCTCACCAAGAAGGATGCTGAGCTAGGAAAGGTGAAAACCGAGCTGTCAAAGGTTCAAGGAACCATCTCAAAGCTGAATAAAGGAAAGGCGAAGCTTGATGAAATATTGGAGATTAGCTTTCCGGAAAGCTCGAAGCATGGAATAGGTTTTATTCAAAATCAGCCACCACAAGTGCCAAGTCAGGAGCAGAAATCGCCCAAGCGACTCAAGAAGAGGAGGAGACAGTTCGTGTGCCATCATTGTGGTGAACAAGGGCACATTAGGCCTTTTTGCTGGAAGATCATAGGCGAGAGAAGACACTTTCAGAGAACTAATGGGTCTGCTAAATCCAATGTTGGTTTCCGTCATACCAACATCACTACCAACACCAGATTCAAACAAGTGTGGGTCAAGAAAAATAACGTCAAGTGCAATATGATCCATACCTCCCTGAAGTCCCACGTCCCTGGAGCTTGGTATTTCGATAGTGGATGCTCCAAGCATATGACTGGTTCAGAAGAGTTACTTTCCAACATTGTCAGATTTCGAGGTGGAAAGGTAAAGTATGGTGGAGGCGCAAATGGCCAAATCATTGGCCAAGGAACTCTCCATGTTCCCGGTATTGTAACTCTTAAAAATGTGCTGCTGGTAGAAGGACTTACTGCAAATTTGATTAGCATAAGTCAACTGTGTGATGGAGGTTTTAGTGTCAAATTCAACCGTGAAAAGTGTGAAGTCTATGAGGAGAATGGACCATGTATTCTCACTGGTCAAAGGACTTCAGATAATTGCTACCAAATCCAAAGTGATGCTTTTTACAGAATGTCCCTATCAAGTGATGCTGAGTTATGGCATCAAAAGCTTGGACACGTGAATTACAAGATTATGGATAGGTTTGCCAAAGAAGAAGTTATGAGTAGGCTGCCTAAGCTCAACACCAAGATTATTCATGTGTGCGAGGCATGCCAGAAAGGAAAGCAGGTAAGAGTGCCACATCCAGTCCAGCAAAGTCTTACTACATCATCTTGCTTTGAACTTCTACATATGGATCTCATGGGACCACTTGAGGTTGAGAGCCTTGGTGGTAAGAGGTATGTGTTAGTTATTAGTGATGATTTTTGAAGATTCACTTGGGTAGAATTTCTAAAAGAAAAATCTAAAACTTTTGAGGCTTTCAAAAAACTTGCAAAGAAGTTGTGTGTAAGGTTTAATGTGAACATTGGTAGGATAAGAACTGATCACGGAAAAGAATTTGAAAATTTTTCTTTCTCTAAATACTGCACTTCGGAGGGCATAAGTCATGAATTTTCTTCACCTATTACTCCACAACAAAATGGCATAGCCGAACGCAAAAATAGGACTCTTGCTGAAATGACTAGAACTATGCTCATTTCAAATGGCATAGCAAAACATTTTTGGGCTGAAGCAATGAACACTGCATGTCATATTACAAATAGGGCTTATTTTAGACCAGGTTCATGTGCTACTCCTTATGAGTTGTTAATGGGTAAAAAACCGAACTTGAGCTATTTTCATGTGTTTGGATGTATTTGCTATGTGCTCAATGATAGAAATCATCTAACTAAACTGGACTCAAAGAGTGATAAGTGTATTTTCATGGGTTATTCCCAAAATAGTCATGCATATATATTGTTTAACCTTAGAACTCGAAGCATGTTTGAGTCAGTGAATGTCAAGTTCGATGATCTAACGAGTGGAGTCAAACCTACCGAGGATATTGATCTAGTTTATGATCAAAATCCTCAAGAAACTGTCACTCCTCCTTCAGTTGATAGTGCAGGTATTGAGAACAGAGATGCAGGTGCTGAACCCAGAGATTTGAGCGATGTTGGTACCAATGTTGATAATGGGATACCAACATCAGAACCAACATCAAGCCAAGCCGCCGCAGAATCAGATTCTGACTTAGAAGACAAAGATCCAGCTGATCCCATTGATCTTCATCAGAGAGATATCCCATCCAGGATTCAGAAAAACCACCCCGTGGGCCAAATTATCGGTGATTTGGATGAAAGGAGTACAAGACAGAGATAGATAAATTTTAAAGAGATTTTCAGGTACATATGTCTGTCTACTAATTGTTCTAAGATTCGTGAGTCTTTGTAGCTTTCTAAAATAGAGCCCAAGCGTGTGGAGGATGCACTCAAGGATGAGTTCTGGATAAGAACAATGCAAGAGGAGCTGGACCAATTTGCCAAAAACGATGTTTGGGATCTAGTTCCACATCCAGAAAACTCTCATGTGATAGGAATAAAATGGATATTCAAGAACAAGACTGATGAGGCTGGCAACATCGTAAGGAATAAAGCTCGACTAGTTGCGCAAGGGTATACACAAATTGAAGGAATCGATTTTGATGAGACTTTTGCCCCTGTTGCCCGCATTGAGTCGGTAAAACTTTTGCTTTCTGTTGCTTGTCATATGAAGATTTAATTGCATCAAATGGACATTAAGAGTGCTTTATTAAATGGAGTCTTGAGTGAAGAAGTATATGTTGAGCAGCCTAAAGGATTTGTGGATCCTCAAAAACCGAATTTTGTTTTAAAATTGAAAAAGGCACTTTATGGTTTAAAACAAGCTCCTAGAGCTTGGTATGAAAGGCTAACTCAATATTTGCTTTATTTAAACTTTAGACGAGGGGAAGTTGATAAAACTCTGTTCCTTCTTAAATCTAATAAGCACATCTTAATCGTCCAAATTTATGTGGATGATATTATTTTTGGATCCACTAACGAGCAGATGGTCAAGGAGTTTGTTACTCGAATGTCGATACATTCGAAATAAGCATGGAAGGTAACCTCTCATACTTTCTCGGTTTACAAATCAAACAGCTTGATGACGGTATTTTCCTTTCCCATGCTAAATATGCCAAGAACTTAGTTAAAAAGTTTGGTTTAGAAAGTGAAACTCACAAGAAAATGCCACAGGGAAAAACTGTGAAGCTGTCTAAAGACGATGTTGGTAAGGGTGTTGATAACACCATGTATAGAATTAGGGATTTTGTTGTATTTGACAGCAAGTAGACCAGATATTATGTATAGTGTGTGCTTATGTGCTAGATATCAGTCTAATCCAAAAGAGTCACACTTAAAAGCAGTTAAAAGAATAATAAGACATATTGCTGGTACAACTGAACTAGGTGTGTGGTACACAAAATATACTGGTACTGAACTTGTAGGGTACACTGATTCGGATTGGGCTGGAGATGTGGTAGATAGAAAGAGTACTACTGGGGGATGTTTTTTTCTAGGTAATAATTTAATCTTTTGGTACAGTAAGAAGCAAAATTGTATATCTCTTTCTACAGCTGAAGCCGAGTACATTGCAATCTCCAAAAATCCAGTCCAGCATTCTCGAATAAAACACATTGACATAAGGTACCACTTCATTCGAGACCTAGTTGAGAGGAAGATTGTTAGCCTTGAGCATATTAGAACAGATAATCAGCTTGCTGACATCTTCACTAAGGCATTAGAGTTCGAGACCTTCTCTCGTTTGAGGAGAGATCTCGGTATGTGCATTGTCTAACCAATATTGGTTTGTGATATTGTGACATCCAATATCAACATCAGTCACAACATCTGTATAATTTTGCATGCATTTTTATCTTTCTTTTCATACATAATCCTAATGCATTGAGTTTGATTAAAAGTGCGATAAGGTCATGTGTTGCAATAAAAGTGACGGCAAAAAGAACCAACCTCTTCAATTGGGTGATTGTGGGACTTGCCCGCAGAAATAGGTTTTCTCCCAGGTCCAAAAACAAGAGGTTTCTAACAGCAATTGCTGAAGATTAAAAGATTCAAATCCCTTTAAGGATGAAGAAAATCTGGATACGAAATGATCCAATCTTTATACATCACCTTCTTGAGAGATCTTGACGTAGTCATTAACTTGGGTTAAGGGGTAAGTTTCCATTGACTTCACCTGAGGCAATGTTGGTTTATAATGTTGTAAGTAATAAAAAGCAACATTGGATCAAGTCACTAAAATCATTATGTGTTTTTGTATATTCTTTTAGGTCATGATTTTTAGGCATCTCATAGGACATTCATACTTTGTGAAGATGCAATCTTGTTGTGCATCTGTTACTTGTGTTCTTGTCTTTCTTGAATACTCTTAATTTTGTTCTGAATTGAGCTAACTAAGTGTTTCAGTGGAGTTAAAATCGGACAGCTGGATAGGTAATAACGAGGTGAATTTGGTGAGTGAGAGTTAACATTGCACAAGATTGGTTCTACTGGGCTGATGGTTCGTTAATTCCAGCTTTATATTTTCGGCCGATTTTGTAAATTGGGTTGTGAAATTTTTTTTTAAAGAAAAAAAGGGGAGATAATGGTGTAGTGGATTTGATCACGTTGCCCACTTTGAGGAGAAGTACTTTTTTCAAAGGAAACAAAATCGGATTTAGGGATCAAAAATCCGTTGGGCAGTAAAATTAGGGATTTTCCTTTTATTTTCTTGTTTTCTCTCTCCTTATGCAACGGTCACTTTTTGGGCATAAAAACCTGAACCTTTTTTACCGTTTGATCACAATTCAATAACCCTCTGCGAATTGAACTCTCAAAATTCCTTATCTTTATCCAATTCTCTCGATTTTCTTGTTTTTTTTCCTCGTGTGTTTTTGAGAAGTTGCAGGATGTCAAGCTCGCCGCCGCCTTCGTCTGTTCCAGAATTGCCGGCAGAACTCCACCGCACCGGTGAATAGGTCCCTGTACCCTATGTGCGAGTTGGTGTCCTGGATATACGCACCAAAATCGGTGGTGGTTCCTCTTCCATCCCACCACTGCTATCAACATCGCCACCACCCTCGCCGGTGAAAGATTCTCAGGCTGCTATTCTACGTCCGCCGCCGATTGATGTCGTCCCCGTGTCGCAGGTGTTCCCAGGTTTGCCCAGGAATGAAATTGATGTTGATAATCCCCCAAATTTAGCTTTTGTAGTTGAGACTTTCGTTTGGGTTGGAAACCCTACTCTGAAAAGATCACGATGCCTGCGCAACATTCCACCCGGTGTTGTGCCGCCCGCAGTTCCAAAGAGCAAGGCAGGGCCGCGCCGCACTTTGCTGATTGAGCATATGAACCTCAAGGAGGATGTCACCATGATGTTCGACCCTGATGATGAAGACTTTGTTCCTGCTGCTCCGGTTGAAGGGTTCGAGCCGCTGCTTTCTTCTGCCTCGAGTCTACCGGAGAGAAAGTTTACTCGGCGGAAACAGCTTATGAGGAAGGCCGATAGGATACCTAGCTTGGCAAAAGTCAAGGTTTCTCCTGCCTCAACTACGATGGAATACTCATCTCCTCCCTACACTGTTTTGTATTTTATCACCGGCGAAGTGACTAGCTCGTCTAAACCGCCGACTGTTAGCTCTCCTCCATCCCCTGTTCGTGATGATCAGCCCTAGTTTGATTCTGACCTGTTTGAGTATTCCCCCTATTCATCATGTGATATGCCTCTGCGTGATTTTCTTGCTGACTGCAAAAAGGACAAGAAAAGGAAGAAGGTTGCTGGAAAGGACGATGTTGCTACCCATGTTGGTACCTCCATACCAACATCACATCCGTCTCTGTCTGTTTCGTCCTCCAGCGCTGCTTCTGTTCCAGTTGCTTCTCGCGCTCCCACGCCGACTTCCTTTGCCGCCTCTGATCACTCCCAGTCCTCCAAGTACTCTTCCCCTCCGGTCCTTGAGCTTGAGGACATGGAACCTTTTTCGGAGAATTTTATTACTGCTGAGGAAGAGGAGTTGTTTGCTGCTTACCAATCCCGCCATATGATCGCCGAGCGCTGAGTTTCAGTTGAACTGTTTGAGAAACACAACCTCATCGCTTATCTTCAACACAAAGGTATGTACTCCACAGTTTCAACTGCCGTACCTTTTGTCCGAGATGTTGTGGTCGAGTTTTATGCCAATATTTTGCCGTCTATTGTTGATTTGGAGTCTGTGAATTATGGCAAAATATTTGTGCGTGGAAAAGTGTTTTCTTTCACCCCGGATTTGATTGATGACTTGTTTGGCCCTGAGCCTTACTTGGGTGACTCGACCGTAGATGATATGAATGAGGTAATTTCTTTTTTGTTTGGTGGGATGGTTAATGCGTGGTTTGAGCAGCTACCTAGCACTCGTCTTTCTTCACTTTACTCTATTCTGCATAAGCTTGCTATTTGCAATTGGGTTCTCTCCAAGAACACCACATGTGTTACGCGGCCTCAGGCCCAGTTCTTGTATCGGCTTGGGAGAGGAATCCAGTTCAGTTTTGGCCAGCATGTTTTTGACACCATTGCTAAGTTTGCCACTACGAAGTCTGCGGCCTCGTTGTGTTTCCCGTCTTTGATTTTCAGTTTGCTCAAGAACCAAGGGTTGACGCTTCGTCCCGATGATGTGCTCACGGGGGAGGCCGATTGGTTCGCTTTAAGAGGTCAGCATGTTACTGGTGCAAAGGTAATTGATCTGTCGTGACAAGCGCCTGTTCGAGCCGATGTTTATAGGGATGTTGGGACAGGCGATACCAACATTGGTCCCAACATGGTCCGCATTTCTGCCCAGGTCCTACGTGCACATGTGGCTTCCATTGATTTGAAGATGACTCAGCTTAAGGCTCTTCATGGCTCTCTCTTGAAGGCCCTTTCGCTTTCTGGTCAAAAAGGGGGAGAAGATGACGCGGGGAATGAAGGAGCTGATGCTGCTGATGCTGGAGATGATGATGCTTGTAGCGAAGATGCTGTTGCTACAGAAGCCTTGGCGAGCCTTGCCCAGGAAAGGAGAAGGAAGCGAATTCCCTAGCGCAATAAGGCTTTGAGGAAGATGATGAAATTGCAGAAGAGGAAGAGGAAGGAAAGAGGTGAAGAAACTTTGACATCCCCTCGACGTTCGAAGAGGGTCCGACATCATTAAGTTCCTTCTTGATCTGTTTTATTTGTTTAAATATTTTTCTGAACAATGTTGGTTTGTAATGTTGGTATGATTTGTTAACAACATTAGGTATTTTGTTTAGGGGGAGTTAGTATTTTTTATTTTCATTTGTGTTTGCGTCGTAGTGTTTTGTCCAGAAAGGCAAAAGGGGGAGATTGTTGAGAAGTTAATTCTTGTCAATAATTCATTTTTTAGTTATTTGCCTTTCTTGGGTACAAAATAAGTTAGGAAACTAAATTTAGGAGTATATTATGTTTCCTAGTTTATTTATAAGACTTTATTAGTTTCCTAGATTGTGTTTAGGATTTGTTTTGTCTTTTTTACCAAGTTTAGGATTTTAGGATTGTTTATTTAAGACAATAAGAATCCTAAAGCTATTTACAGACTTTTTACGCACGGAATTCTCCAAGAGAGACGCACGATGCAAGACGCAAGACGTATAGCAAGTGAAGAACACGAAGACTACTTGGAGCCATCGATCGAGATCGACAAGCTATTTGAAGTTGCGTGACCAACGGAGAAGAGCTTGTTCAACCTAAGCGACAAGTATTTAGTATCATGTGTTTTGATACTTTAGTTTTCATATATTACTTAATATTTTTGTATTGATCGAAAAAGAAGGAAGTAATATAATTCTCGGGTTTGTACATCCAAGTTCACAAGTACTTTTACTTGTGAACTGAATTTGTTATATCGTGTTCTCAATTTTTATTTCCGCTGCATATTTCAATTTTACTCTGGTCGATGTTGTTAACCAGTGTTGTTAAACATTGAATAACAACATCGTAAAACTGAGACTTATTTTCAAAATCATGGACCTTCAAATTTTACATCATTTTTCTTTTAATTTTAAATATTAAATTGAAAATGAAACTGGGAAAATTTTCATTTTTGGTACACTATGTTGGCCACAATCCAGAAAAAGTACGTTAAATTGGTCAATTCATCAAAAAGGTCCAAAAAAGTTTTGATCGGATTTTTTTCCTGATGTGGCATGATTATATATTATTTTATTAATTTCCTTTTATTTAAATATTAAGTTGTATACAAAATCATGTTTTGCCTTCATTTTCTTTTCTTTTAATCAAATAAATAAAATCTTAATTAATAAGAAATAAAAAAATAGTGATAAATATATAAACATAAAATAAATCTTCAAAAATTATAAAATTAATATAATAATTTATATAATTTTTATATTATTAAAATTATAATTAATACAAAATTAATAAACTAGAAGATAAATATAAGAATATAAAATAAATTTTAAAAAAATAATAAAACATATATAAAAATATATATGAGAAAATCTATTATAAATGAATTTTGGACTCTATATTTATTATATATTCTTTAATATTTGTATTATATTTTAATATTTATAAATGATTATTAATTTTTATTGATTATAGTTTTATTAATTAGATTAACAGAAAGAGAAAAGAAAAATATAAAAAGAAAAGAGAGAGCAAAACACATTTATGTCTTTAATTTATTTTGTATAATTATAGAAAATTGATAAGAAAATATAGAATTATACCACTTTAGAAAAAAAAATCCGATCAAAACTTTTTTGGACCTTTTTTGATGAATTGACCAATTAACGTATTTTTCTGGAATGTGGCCAACAAAGTGTACCAAAAATGAAAAATTTCCCTTTTTTTTTCAATTTAAATTGAAATGAAAAATGATAAGAAAATATTGAATCACGCCACTTCAGCAAAGAAACCCGATCGGGCTTTTTTTATATCTTTTTTGATGAATTGGCCAACTTAATGGATGTTGTTTGATGATGGCCAACATCATTTATCTTTTTTAGAAAGTGACCAACATAATATATCAAAAATGAAAATTTTCCAAGAAAAGTACATGAGAAAATGAAGAAGTCGATCTTAGACTTATTCGATATAACCACTCTCAACAATTAAAGGAAAAGCATTAATTTAAGCTTTAAACAAACAGAACGTACAATATAAGTGTCAATGCACAAAACGTTGCACGAGACTTTTTTATTACATTTCTTAATTTGTAAACCATACATATATAAGACATACACTACACATTGCAGGGCTACAAAGTTCACCTTATTCAAACATCGTTAATATGGTTTTATATATTTGGAAGCATGCAGATCAAATGAGAATGTAGTAGAGCAATGTGTGCTAAATCGGGCAACATCAAGAGCCGCATGTCTTACTAGTATATGCACCGCACAGACCCGGATTGCCTGTTAAATTCCTGCACAATAATATTGAAGGCAACATGAAATTCAAATAATTATTATATCAATAGATGGATATATATTAGACTTTGATAGGTACTCACACATCTACTAGTGTTCGGATATCCAACAATTCCCGAGGTACTCTGCCTGTCAAGTTGTTATTTTGAAGTTGACTATCCTTACAAAAACACATATTAAAAATAATAATAATAATAATAAGGAGAAATCTCGTTGGGGTCTAGAAGAAAGAAAATCATAAATAACCAGAGAATATTATATATTACGCGGCTATAATGTAGAATCCGTCCATTAACTTTTTAAATTTGAAAAAAAAATATTTAACTAAATATAAAGGTGACAAATTTAGTTCACCAATTAAATTTTTGTCGCACATTTTGTCCAACTTTCATTCAAATTTGTGGCCCTAAAATTTGTACTAAATATATCAAAAGTTTAATTGGTGGACTAAATTTGTTACCCCATTGATCTCGACCGACGATTTTTCATTGAAAATCCCCAAAACTTAACAAAAATTTAATTGGTGGATTAAATTTGTGACTCGTGTATTTATGAATTATTTTTACCAAGTCCAACAAGTTAATATACAAATTCAACATTTTAGCATGTATTACACCTAGAATAACCTTACGCACAGGAATGTCAAATTCGTTAGCTTGCTTAATTCATTTGGAATGGTACCAGTGAGACTATTATCGTCCAGATCCAAGCTCACCAAATCAGCAAGATTTCCAAACTCCTTGGGTATCGGCCCACTTATCGTATTGTTGTATAACTTCCTATCAACATAAACAAAATCAATATCGTACACAGTGTTAAGACAATATATATAGTCATAAGAATACTCGGCAACTTGTAACACATTAAATATTTTTTGCAGCTTTCATTCAAACATAATTGATCTTTTAACCGCCAAATTATGAATATTGGTTGCAGAAAAACACATACAGATACTGCAGCCTCGTCAATTTTCCAAGATCTGAGACCAATGTACCCTCTAAATTTGCACTCATAAGATCACTGATGAAAACAAGTTGGATTAGCACTTCATTTAACAAACTAAATTATGAATAAATAACATTAATAATAAATCATATTCTTACACTCTCACTACATGAGTATCATTATTGCAGGTGATGTGGAACCATGTGCAAGGGTTGGTATTACTGGTGTCCCAATATTTAAATACTTGGTCAGGATCTCTTAAACCCTTCATAAAGGCTCCTAAAGCATTAACTATAAAAATAAAAAGACAACAACCGAAAATTAATTAGGTGCCATATGTCTAGAAATTAATTACGTACGCCAGTATTATCATTAATATAATGTTCAAAGAAGAAAAACAGTAATCCATAATCACAATTATAATCACTTTATATTAAAGTTTCTACTAAAATAGTACTCAACACTAACACTTAACTTTTCAAATATAGGCCTAAAATGTACATCAACCATTGATATACTGAATACATATGCCAACTAATTAATTGTTTTTCTTTTTTCTTTTCGTTTTTGGAATAAAGCGAGATGTCAATTAATTATTAAGGAAATTAATTTTTCAACACTTTCGAATTTTGAAATTGCTAACTTCAACATATATTGTTGATTTTACTAGGATGTTTTACGCAAATTATATGATGCATCCTTCGTATTTTTAATTATTAGATAATGTATATATTGATGTATATATGCATATGATATGTATATATTTATCTTTTGATGTGATGTACTCAATATAATAATGCATCCATATTTATTCTTAAGTCATGTATCTGGTAATTTTAAGTGATTTACCTATAAACGAGATGCATGAGATATAACGATTCGATATTTTCCTAACATACCCGATAACAAATCCAAATTATTTAATAATATTTGGAATTCTAGTCTTTTGAATTTATTAAATAATTCATGAACCATTTTAGAATTGTTTAATACATCTGAAGTTACTAATTTGCGGTAATAAAGTTAATATAATTTGGATTTTCAAAAAATATTCAGAGTTTGATTATTAATTGAAAGGTCTTAAGCTGTTTTCATACTAACTGCAAATAAATAAAATATAAATTAAATCTATTTTGAAAGATACACAATCTATGTAATAATGTATCTTAACAAAGGTAGTAATCAACAAATTTAATCTAATATATATGGTTACGTTGAATTTCTTTTAGTACTTCTAATCTGTTGTGAACCATTGATATTGTTAGTGAACACCTATACGATATAACAGCCATTTTATTATTTTTTAGAATCGTGCTTTCTTGATTCAAAATCTTTATAACTTTCACGAATAATAATAATTTTGTTTTAAAAATTTCTTGAATAAATTCCGTGTAACACACTTATATTAAATTAGTAAATTAGTGTATCAAAAACGAGTATAAAACTCACATGCTAAAAGAGATTCTAAAGAAAATTCTCAAATTTTATGAAAGAAAAATCAAACTCTAAACACCTACTTATAAGAAAACTATAAGATTCCATAGTAAATGGTGTTGTGATCTTTAATGTTACTATTTAATTAGTATAAGATACTAATTGTCCTAAAAAAAATGAATTGCAAACCTTCTTCATTAGCGTCAATAACATTGAGATGAAACATACTCAACATGAAGCACACCACCAGGAGAGACGCCATTCTCACACGAGTAACTGAAATGGGAATATTTATTCTTTGGTATTTTGGTACAATGTTTATAAAAATATATATATGTATTGCTTTGCTTGAGGAGTTTTATAAGCCACTCGGGCGTGATCATTCATCGCCATAATGTCAAAATAGCATTTTTGAAATCCGGCAAGACTTTCCACCATCCGCCAAATCATACCTTACGTCATGTGCCATTCCTTTACTACTTTCTTTTTTCTTTTTTTATGACTTGTCAAAACAGTACAAAAAAAAAAAGAAAAATGGTATACATTCATAAAAGTTATTTGGCATCAACCCAATATATACTGGGATAGTATGCCATGGATCCAGGTGAACCTGTAATTTAATTTATCATCGTATATAACTGGTACATATCATCATATATAACTGGTACATATCATCATAAGGAATTGAAATTCTAAATCTAAAATTTAAAATTCTAAAATTAAAAAAATAAATCTAAAACAAAAAATTAAACCCTGAAAATGGAAAATTAATCCCTAAAATAAAAAACTAAACCCTGAAATTGAATATTAAACTCTAAATTCTAAATTTCTATCGCATATCATCACATACAACTGGCAGAATGATAGAAATAAAATGGAAAATTAAATTAAAAAAATAAAAAAACTAAACCTTAAAATGAAATATTAAACCCTAAAAATGGAAAACTAAACCCTAAAATGTAAAACTAAACCCTAAAATGGAAAAGTAAACCCTAAACTCTAAATTTTTGACACATATCATCACGTATAACTGTCAAATATCATCACGTAAAACAGGGTACACCTAGCAAGGTGCACTCAGGTCCACCTAATAAATT
>BMAC01000141.1:726995-744575 GCA_014905375.1 Phtheirospermum japonicum
AGCAGCACAATAAAAGCCATGGCTGGGGCAATGTTCATTTTAAGTGCAAACACAAGGAGGCCTATTATTTGGTTATGATTTTTAATTATTATTTTTCTTAGTTGATTGTATAATTACTGATTTTGTTTAGTTGGTTATAATGTCGTCTATAACTTAAAAGGATCTATGTACCTTAAAGGGACCTATGAACTTGAGTCACGTTGTTACTTATTATTATTATTTTTGTATAATTATGAAACTTGTACTTGAGAATTGGCATAATTACAAAAACAAAGGAATATATATTACATTTTCTCCATTTTTATCGATACATTATATTCCCATATTGTATCTATACTTGTCATTATAGCACCCAAAAATTCTAGAAGCCAACCTATATTTAATTATTTGTCATGCAACCCGACCCGTAGACTAAACTCGACACCCTTACAATTGCTATATGTATATTTTTTGGGTAATTGATATTTATAATACACATTATGAATTTGTATTATTTTTGATAAATTTTACATATTTTTGCAGTTCTTATATTAACACTGAATCAAGAGAATTGTTTCATATTTCATTTTACTTAATAACACTTATTTTTTAAATTATGTAAAGAAGAATGTAATAAAATTCTTTCAAGGTAAGTAATTGTATGTAATTCTGAAAAAATCTATAATGCCTACAGTGGCTAAGGGGCTTTGATCATACATGTAAAAAAAAAAACACTAACAGAAAAGATGTTAAATCCAAGTAAACAAAATTCGACCAAGTCACTAATTTCTAGTCTTATTTCTCATAACTATAATTTCTTAAAATACAAAATTAACATACTGGATTCAAAATAGTTTCAAACTATAGTTTACACTTGAGATTTCAGTGACAAAATAAAAGGCAATATCTCTATAAATAACATGTATATTCAAGGGCATCAAAATAACACAATACGAACACAACACTATAAATTAAAAAAATAAATTAATTAATAAGTGATAAATAAATCAAAATAAAACATTAAATTATTTTCTGATGAATTATTTAAATGCTTAAAATTGGCATGCATTACAACTAAATGTGACAAAATAGATTAAGTAAACAAATAGAGGAGCCCACAAATCGAAGAATTATTAATCACTAGTATAACGAAACCTTTCGTGAATAATAAATTGAAAATGGGAAAATATAACAGAAACCTTTCGTGAATTATAACAAATAGATTAAGTAATTCATCTAATTTATAAGCAACATGATATAATGATCAAAGTTTCAATTGGTCAAGAGAAGAAGCCACATAACTATAGTACTAAAATTATCACGGTAATATACAATAAATCATATTTTGTTACTACCTTTATCTTGCAAAGGATGTTCACATTTCTATTTCATTTCTCCATACATTAAGAAGTTGAGGGGATAATTTGTAGTTTAAGTATTGGTTAGAAAAGAAAAAAATACTTTAACCGTAAAACTCAGAGGAGTGCTTCGAGCATGTTCAAAGTTGTAGTCCCATGAAATAGTCTTTGGTATCCTTGTCCTAATCTCTGCATAAATACGGGCGTCCGGGGTATCAACAGATCTAGAAATGGCAAATAAGTAAACACATATCAGGTAAAAATACTCTAAAGAAACAAAAAGCCTCTTAAGAAAGCAAGCAAAGGATAATTCAAGCAAAAAATAAGAAYTAAAAATCCTCCTCAATATTATCGGCTCACTTATTAAAGTTTTATGATGAGTCACATTGATGCCAGATATTACACTTCATAACATCTTCCAGGTGCCTTGAACCAANACTTCATAACATCTTCCAGGTGCCTTGAACCAATAGAGTGGTCAAGGTAAACAGATCTTATTCTAAAACTCAAACTCATTATAATATAACTACAGTTTGCTTATAACATAGAATTTTTAAAGCAATAATATTTTCACCACTGGACTYGAGATATCAAGTYKTCTTAGAGCAAAGACACAATCCAATTATTTGTTGACTAAGCTCAGAATTATGTTTTTTGACCAAAAACAAACCTTCAGATTCAAATTATCACACCCCATGAGGGATTAATAACCATTGTGTTTAGTGTAGTGGATAAGCCTTAAATCCGAGGGATCATAGAATAAACACCGGAGCAAATGTTGCATGTCGGGCCCTGGATACCACGCTCAAGAATGTTGGAGCGGCCCGGAACTGAAAACGTATTGAGACAATCAACAAAAAGTTCTAAGCTCAACCAGAATCTTGGCCGCCCGTGCGCCTTATAATCATATTTAAGGAATAACTACACTAAAAAAAGAAAAAGAAATCCCTAAAATTAATTATCAAAGAAAACAAACTACAGTTAGTGATAGCTATGTAAACAATCTATTTAACAATAGCAAAATGTAGCACAAAAATTAAGCACCTCGCGTTGTAAACAAACCTTAGCCTGAAGATAGWCGGTTTCCTCGACGATTATCACATGTCYTGCTCAYATAATAGATAAATAATGAAACCTCTCGATTTGAGGCGTCCGTATGAAACATCTTCTCACTCCGACGAATGAATCTCGCCTCATTTMCCAGGAGCTCATAAATCCTGGCAATTACTGCATTCCTGATATAACTAACTTTGTTGAAGTTTATATCCTGTTTATATACATAAATTCTGAAAAATACGAATAGAATCCAAAAATAGAAAACAGAAAATGAATAGAATCAATATCCGAAAARAGAATCYTGCAAATTTATCTYTTTCCGTATGCAGATGCAAAACGTCTATGCAGTTTATATACATAAATTCTGAAAGAAAATATGCAGTTTACAATAATTTATAARTGAAAAAGAAAACAGAACCATATTTTACAGAAAATGAAAAACAGATGAATGCAACATCCGAAAATAAGATTTGTATTTTCCAAAAATAGAAAAGCAGAATTATGAATGTTCTTCGACTGAAATCACACTAATCGATTTCTCGACCTCGATACTCAGAAATTTATATGCAATAAACTCAGAAGTTTATGTTTTTTTTAAACAAAGAAAATTAAAACATTGGGAAAAGTAAACAAACCTGAGCCAAAGAAACACAATCTTTCAAACCTCGCCGGCTCTTGTATCTGAAGATTTAATCAAAACAATAAAACCTTGATGCAAATCACTTAACCGTAACCTTAATTTTCGCAAAATTCATTATCTAACAATGAAAAAAAAATCACGAAGTACATATATTATTCAAAATCTATATATGCGACTAACAATAAAAAAGAAGCAATTATACATAGTTACGAAGAGGACAAATGAATTTACGAAGCAAACCCATTAAATATTAATTATTTCAAACCAAAGAGCCTCATACCCATTAAATTTCACTTATTTAATATTTCAAATTGATTAAAACTTAGAAACTAAAATTAAAACGCACTTCGACACCTACATTTCGTTTATGATCACTCCAACTTGTAATTCAATGTGTTTAACCACCACGGATCATGATTTTTAAAATCATGTGTTTGAACAGTTCTTTCACAAGTTCATGAATTACACATTAAAAGTACTTAGGCATGACCTAATAAGTTATAAATAGATTTTTCACAAAATTCAGAATTCACGTTAAAAGAGATGTGGTTCTAGCAACAACCACATAGTATTAGCAGCTGCAAACAAATCTACGACACTCAATAGTCTAAAACATTCCAATTTTCAACTTCACACGTCAAAATTTGCCCTACGACACTCAATAGTCTAAAACATTCCAATTTTCAACTTCACACGTCAAAATTTGCCCTTTTCGTCTCAACGATCATTTTGTATACAAATTTTAATGACAATATACCTTTTAATGACTTTGTCCAGTACATGAACCATAAACTCTGCAGCATGAGGAAAAAAGGTTTGCATAAGCATTAGTAGTGCATATATACATATAATTCAAAAGCACTTACCGTAATTTTCAGAAAAGATATAACAACTAACCTGAAGTTTAGTCTAATTACAAAACAGCCCACTTATCTTTTAAACTTATAAATACCCCCTCGAGGTTTATAAATGCTCTCTTGAGAATTACATTTGTTTCAGAAATACACACACTCAATGGCTGCTAGCTATAAATAGAAACATATGTCAATGGAGGAACTTTGTTAATTTGAAAGATAACTGGGTAGTTTTGAAATAAGACTGAAACTCAGACACACTCTGGTAAGCTTTAACATAATCCAAATCCAACACAAATTTTCACTGTACATCTAACTTCAAATATTTCAAACTCATGTGCAAAGACTTGAAATTCCAATATCAAGACTGTAAAATGGAACCATTAAATTGATGTAAACATAAATAAAATCCTCTTTCAGTAACATGTGACACAATCGGGCGAGAGATAGCGATAATAGCAGGCGAATGAGCTCTTTCTTCAAGTAAATGCCGCTTTTTCAGAGCTTTCAAAGCGTGTTTTATCGCTTCCATTGCTTTATCTTCTCGCAACCTGGAAAAGACAAAATTCATTGTAACAAATGWAGCCAGAAATAATAAAACAAAGTCATCATCGACCGAAAATCCATATGGTACAAAAGGAAGAACTAAAATAGGAAAATGTAAAGATACTAAATATTAAGTCAAAAAATAATTCGAATAAATTACACTGGGCTTCGTCTAGGGTTTTGGGCGGTCGAAATTGGGGGGGTTTGCTGCAGAAATTGTTGATGATTGGAAGGAGAAACAATTAACATAGTTACCCCACAAATATCAATAAACCCAAGCACAAAATAATATCAAAAGTCCAATTTTTTAAAAAAAAACCCAAATCCCATATCAAGCATCATCTCAAACCAATCTGTTACCCACTGAACATTACACAATCCTATGTAATTCACTTTTAAAATCCTATCCCAAAAATAAATCCAGACGACCAAGGTTAATTTGAACAATTTGCATAGTTATCCCACCAAATCAATAAATCAAAGCACAAAATAACACAAAAATGGTTTAAACAATTTGCGCCGTCCAGAAACAACGCTCCCCACACATCATCGATATGAAATATCTAAAATGAACCAAAAAAGAAAAGAGAAAAATCAGGATTTTATCCATCCCCACACATCAAAGTCGAATTTCATATAAAAAATGTAAATTTTCAGTAATTGAAATCAGATCGACAAATATTCCAAGAAACTTCCAAAATATATATCCCAATAAAATCATCTAATAATTTTTGAACTATTAATGGAAGCAGCTAATGCTAATTTTTGAACTATTATTCTCAACTTCTTATTTCTAATTTCTTATCTAATAAGATTAGGAAGCAATCTTCAAAAATACACTTCTAACATACAAAAAAAATCTGCTAAATCTATTGATTTCAATAATTAAACTCATTTTCAAATTTTACCAAATCTAAGATTTCTGAATCTATAATCACGATCCCAATTTCAAGAAAACACACACATACACACGCACCAAAAATAAAGAAGTAATTTCTATTGAATTGAAAATTACCTGAACAGTGCTGTGGGCAAGTGGAAATATCATGTGGAATAAAATTAGATCGAAGAAAGTAGATCGGATCTCATCAAGTATCAACAAACCCTAATTCCCAGTTCTAACAGATCCATAAACAACTAATCGGAAAATTAATCAATCCAAACTGGTAGGTACAGATAGGGCTACTCGAAAATGAAGCAACAAACCCTAATTCCCAGTTCTAACAGATCCATAAACAACTAATCGGAAAATTAATCAATCCAAACTGGTAGGTACAGATAGGGCTACTCGAAAATGAAGCAGTATACCTGGTTCTTGTCGAATTGGAGAAAATCCTATGAACACCTTCTTCGATCTTTTAGTTCTAATAGATAAGATTCATTATTTTTGTTAGAACAACTGAGAGGATAAGAAAAAAAATGATCGAGTAGCTCTTTTTCATTTTTTTCCAGATCTTGAAACGGGCAGACGGGGGTTAAATTTTGAAGACAAATTCTAGAGAAACAACGAATAAAGAAAAATCACACTAGTGAAGAAATAAGAAGGAAAAAGAATAAATAAAAATAAATAAGAAGTAAAACTCAGACCGTGTTCTCTCTGGGATGAGAAAGAAAAGAAAGAAAAAAGAAGAATAAAAGGGAGGTTCGTGAGAAAGGACTACCGTGAAAAAAGGTGGGCTGCAGCCTTAACCAAAATTTTTAAAAAAAAAAAGTTCTTATTTATAGGGGTTCAAGATCTTGGTTTCATCCCAAAATAGACCCCCTATGAACCATTAGCCGACATGTCATTTTTGGGAGATTCTGATTGGTCCACATCAGCCTTAAAACACTCTCACGCCGACACTTCATCATTAATAGTTAACACTATTTATAAAATGGAGGATATATAAGGCATCTTTAAGCAACAAACTAAAATCGACATTTACAGATTGAAAAAATTGCATTAGATTAGGCAACTAAAGATAATATCATATTTTTTTTATAAGTATCAGATTGTATAAATTTTTTAGCCTAATAGATAGTTTTATTTGTTGACAATTAAATTTTGAGTTTCTTAATTCCAAAAACTACTTACCAAAATCTACAAAAAAAAAAAATTAAATACAATCTGATTTAATGATTAGGCAACCAAAGATAATATAGTATTTTATATTTTAAATATCAGATTGCATACTATTTTCTAGCCTAATTAAAGATGTTTTATTTGTGGACAATTAAGCAGAACAGTTTTTTAATTACAAAACCACATAAAAAAAATTACTGAAATATAAAAAACAGATGCGTTGTCTATAATGAAGGTATACGAAATTTGATCTTTTCTCAGTTACAAATAATTCCAAATATACAAAATTTAGGGTTTCACGTTAGACACCCTATAAATATAGGGTCCTATTATTTGCAAAACCCAATTTCATTCTCTTCTGAATGTGTCTTTTTATTCTCTCTATTTTCAAAACCTGGGCAGCTAGAGTATTTGGGACGATGCCTAGGGGTGGGTCGGTACGGTATACCGAAATTTTTTGGTTATACCGACACCGATACCGTACCGAACATATACCTAAAATTTCATACTGATACCGTACCGGATATGTTGGTATACCGAATGTCCGTATACCGAATTTTCAATAAATTACACGACACATACCGTACCGTACCGATATATCGGTATGCCAACGGTATAGGTATTATACCGTTCATACCGAATGCAACAACAAAAAACATTACAAAAATTTTATACCGAATACAGATATATTACCGAATTTTCTTTCGCCGAATACCGATATTTTTCGGTATTTTGGTATATATACCGAAATATTAATAATTTATTCGGTATTTCGGTATATACCGAATTACCGAATTTTTTTTATTCTCATACCGATATCGTACCGTAATATTTTGGTATTGATACCGTACCGAATATCACGGTATACCCAAAATACAGTATTTTTCGTTATTTTTTCGGTACGATAAATACAGTATTTCGGTATTTCGGTATTTTTTCCCACCCCTAACGATGCCTCCATTATTTAGATAATATATTTAAAATTAGAAAAGAATTTGTTATATTTCGCAGGTAAATCATCGTCGTTTGTTAAAAAGTAATTTCTATTTTTAAGAATCCTGATAACTGAATATTCTATTTAGAAGATAAGTAATATGGTTATTTTTTAACTATTAAATGTGAAAATATAATTCGTATCTTACCGATCTGCAAAAGATTTATTTTAAATATCTCTCTGTGTGCCTATAAGATTACCTATAGTCAACCCTAACATCATAAATTTACTGCCGCGTAGAAGTTCAGTGTAATAGGGTCTACAATTCTTAAAAGAACAAACACGCATATATACACAACTGAACATCTGAATATAAACATAGAACGGATAATCAATAGTTGGACCAGCGCATTAGAAGTAAACAATATGAGGAGGAAGACCGATATCATACGAAAAAGAGTACAAATAAACAACACAATGGAAGGTAAATTCTTTTTTTTTTTTAATTATACTTTAAACTTAATATTAGTAAGAATCTGTCGTACCTGTTTTCCTGTAAATCATTTAAATCTACAGTTAGGAAACTACACAAATTAATATTGTATTTATATGTTATTTGGTTTTTTTGAAAAATTTAAAAGGAATCATGTGCATAAATTGTTTTTTACTTGTTTAAGTGCAGTCCTATGAGTTATTTTTCTCGATATGTGTGTCTTTGCCAGTTATCTACAACCTGTGATACAGCAATGCACAGTTAGTATTTAGTTGTACTTTATTAAATATAAATTCTATTTGTATAATGTACGTATGATATTGTGGTACTTATCTTTTCTCATGCTGTGTTTGTTATCCAGAGTAATATGTTCCTTAACCTGAAATATTATTGCAATAAGTTTTAGATTCAACATAAATAAATATGCATTATAAATAACAGAATATACAAAAGTACACTGTTTAATTGTTAGTTTTTTAAAAGATATGTCTTCATTGTGGTATTATTACACCTACTTAGACCCTGGACTTCATTCAGAGGCATTATCATACTACGATAGGTCATGTTAGGTTTCCAGTCGATAAACTTTGACATATCTTTAAAAAAAAACCAGTTATAAAAGTATGAATTGTATTATGTGCAGAGTTCATTTGTGTACTTATCTTTTCTTCGGTTGTTAGTACTCCATTGAATTATCTTGCTTGCTTGCTTTCTTCCTTTCCTGAGTAGCATTTTGCATGTTAAAGGAAAATATGTTAACATGAACTAACTTAAGTAAATAAAAAGCAAGGAGATTACAATTTTGAACATAACATACTCAAAGCAAAATGTAAATCTGTAAACATACTCAAAGCAGAAAATATTTATATTTTCAAACATAAATAGTTTTATTAAATAGATTATTTTATAAAAATAAACCACATTTTAACCTGCCTCATAGATTAATCTTTCAGTGATAACATAATCAATTTCTACCATGTAGATCAAACAGCATACATAATTCTATTAGAGAACACACTCCACATAAATCAAGAAACAATCATCTCTATTTAAAAATAAAAAACTTCTCATAAGATTGTACAAACAGTGAATCATTAAAGAAAATAACACCAAACAATAGAAATCATACAACATTAAACATGTAACTAACTAAAGTAAATAGGAAGAGAATCAATTACAAATTATTAACATACTCATAGAAAAATGTGAACACATTAACATACTAAAAACAGAATGTTGATATTTATACTTCAAAACATAAAAAGATTTATCATAAATATTGTTTTTTCAATTGTTATTATTTTTAAAAGATATGTCTTTATTCGTGGCATTGTTACACCTACTTAGACCCCGTACTCTATTCAGAGGTATTATCATACTAAGATAGGTCATGTAAGGTTTCCACCCGATAAACTTAGACATATCTTTTTAAAAAAAGTTCAGTTATAAAAGTATGAATTGTATTATGTTCAGAGTTAATTTGTGAAAAAAACACCAAACAATATATGGAAATGATATAACATTAAACATGCAACTAACTAAAGTAAATAAAAAGAGAATCAATTACAAATTGTTAACATACTCATAGCAAAATGTGAACGCATTAACATACTAAAAGCAGAATGAAAATATTTATATTTCAAAACATAAAATGATTTATTAGAAAGATTGTTTAAAAAAAAACATTTCAATATGCCTCATAGATTAACCATCATTCAGTGATAACATAATCAATTCTTTCCATGTAGATCAAACAGCATGCAGAATACCAAACAATAGCAATTGATTAAACATTAAATATGCAAGTAAGTTACATGTAATTATTGTCTATCAGTATAAAAATCCACATCTGTACAATTTTAAAATAAAACAAACCCTTCAGATAATTGTACATGCATCAACCTGATGATTTATTTATTCTTTTTTTAATTTTAAAAATAGATAGTTTAATAAAAATGATAATTGGCAGTAGCAATTTTTAAATAAAAAATATATAATGTTTAAAAAATATTTTGCATGCGTCAATTGATTTATTTAATTTGTATATCAATTGGGGTTTTCATATATAAGTATGCATATAAATGAAATCGGAAGTTTAATGATGCTTTTACTTGTTTAAGATGGAAATCCGTCTGGATCATTCTCTATCTTTGCTCGGCCCGTGCTTTAAGATTAAAATCTTCGACTGGATCCATCGTCAACAACCCATCTTTGGTAAATAGATCCTCGAACGAAATGAGTTTCAAAATAAACAGAGAGATGAATATTAGAATACAGAAGAAAAAAAATATTATCTGAATAGATCTAACACAGTAGATTAACCTTGAACTAGATCGATATACTTTTTTAATTGATCTAACAAATAGAATGATTTTGAAACAGATCGACACATTTTTAATAGATCTAATATGAAAGACTGATTTTGAAATAGATCTATACATTTTTTGATAAGATCTAACACGATAGGATTATTTTGAATCAGATTTATATATTTTTTTGAATAGATCTAACACGATAAAATTTTTTTGACCCAAATCAAAAATTATTTTCAAGATTTCAATAAGAACAGACTGATTTTGTTCAAAATCGATGAAAAGTGGTTAGTAAATTATATTTGTAATATTAAAATTGGTTGAAGAACCTGTACCTGATCAGAATCCCTGCAAATTTTAAATCTGTCATAATTTGTTTTCGGAGTTGATAGATCTGAAGGTTTTGTGGTATGTTACGGGTTTTTTCAAGAAAATCTCACTGTATCGGTAAGATTGATTTCAGTCCAACGAGATATAAAAAATAAAATAATTGAGGCGTTAAGATTGTGGAATGACTTTAGGGAGATTGTGTCTAGATATGAGCGGCGGAGTGAAGCAGAGAGACGGAATGAGCGGTGAAGTGGAGCAGAGACCATTTCTAGAGAGGAGCGGGAGGGGTTCTGGTCTAGAGTTAGGTGAGGGTTGGAAATGAGGCTGGGGGCCAAAGTTCTAGGGTTAAAACGTATTTATACCTAGGGTTAATAGCACGGTCTGATGATGACCGTTCGATTCACTGTATTCAAGTCTGACCGTACAATGTTTTGTAGTTGGTTTATGGGCTCGGATCCGGTTTTAATGTCGGGCTTATCAGAATTCTAATTGGACTCATCATATTGGGCTTCTTGGAATTTAATTTGGACTCAAATTAAATTGTTGTTTGGGTTGGATTTAATTATTTAAATGGGTTGAATTATTAATTCAAGCCCATAAATATTTGTAAATTAATTTTAATTATTTTAAATTTAAATTTTAAAATTATATTTTGATGTTTTTAAATATATATTAATGATTGTCTTTAAATTAAATTAAATAATTATGCGTTAACGTATATATTTCAATTTTTAATTTTGAATTCCATGCACGTATATTAAATTAATTTTGTTTGTAGCTTTGATTATCTATTATGATGTAAGATATTTTATCATTTGTATTTAATTAATTATTATTTATACGGTATAGTATACATTTGATATTTTTGACATCATTCTCTATTACTGTAGATTAATTTAATTTAGTCTTCTGATTTTAATAATAACAAATATAAATATATATATCGGATTGTTTGTAATTTTAGAGATTTATTACGATATTGTCAGATTATTTTCATTCAACTATGTTATTATTCAATGAAATTTGAATTTATTTTTTAGTTGTAATTGTTTAGATTTAAGTAGGTAAGTAAATATTTATTAAATTACATATATATTTATATATATGTAATTTATCGGATATTGATATGTTGTTATTGAGTGAATTGTCAATACGATTTAGTTGTAATTTTGTAGATTTAAGTAGGTGATTAAATATTTAATAAATTGGGTATAAAATTATATATAATTATTAATAAGATTTTTTATCGAATATATTAATATTCAGTGAATTGTCAATATGATTTAGTTGTAATTTTGTAAATTTAAGTAGGTGAGTAAATTTTTATAAATTTAATATATATTTATATTTATTTTTTAATAAGATTTTTTATCAAATATAATATTATTAAATGAATTATCAATACGATTTGGTTGTAATTGTGTAGATTTAAGTAGGTGACTATATATTTATTTAATTAAATGTAAACATTTTGTACAATATTTTGTGTTGATAAAAATTTGAATTGAAGTAAGATATTAGACTAATATCTTATTCTAATATTATATTAATTTGAATGTGTTATCTGGTCATGTTATTAAATGTATTATGTTTAATAAAAACCTGCATATGGTAAAAAAAATAGATTTGATAACTTTATATCAATTTTTATTCACGTATATTAATTTTATTTGCTTTATACATTCGTTTTATGAGAAAATTGTGTGTAAGTGTGTTATGTCAGGAGATTATTTAATTAAAAAATATGTTAGTATTAACTCAATGTAACTATTTTAAATTATTTAATTATTGTATTTACTTTCTATATATATAGATAATTATTGAGAGTTAGATTATTATTTTATTTTATTTTCTTATATCGAAAATCAATTTCTACATTATATTTGGGAATGTATAGATTTAAGATTATAAGTTCAAAATTTATTCATGTTTATTAATTTAATTTAATTTTTTTTTATTTTTTATTCATTTTCGTATGTATTTATGATTTGTTTGTTAAATTTCTACTATTCAATGTTTATGCATTTGGTTTTCATCATACAAAAAAGAGCATATATAACAAAACAGAATAAGATTTTGCAATGTGATGATGGAAATTTGATGATCCAACCAAGTTATTGAGGTTATTTCGGTAGATATTATTTTTTGTCTTGAACTAATTTCTGCATAATTACAATTCTATATCATAGCCATTCTAATTCTTCTTCTTCTTCTTCTTCTTCTTCTTCTTTTTTGTCATTTTTCTAATGATAATCAAAGTAGGAGAACCCAGGTACTATACTACAGATTCTTCTACGAAATTATATTCATAATTTATTTTGTTGTCCCGGGGTCGGGATGATTATGCAGCTTGAAAATCATAAGTAGTAATTATTTGATTTTATTTATTAATTATTTACATTTCTAATAATGTTCAAATTGTTGATTTGAATAGACGTATGTTTTGTTCAGCAGTTAGAGAACAGTAGGCAACGGCTTGTGCAGCTGGAGCAGGACGTTAATTTTAAACATATTATATATTCTTCAGATATTATGTAACTATTTACCACAATATATTACTGTTTTTTTCCCTTTGAAACTTAAATAATTATTCAGATTGTGTCTATACTTGTGAGATTTGTATATTGTAGTTTTGCACTTGTATGGTTAAATAATTATTAGTTGTTTCTGCTTAGCATAATCAATTTCCTGCTTTTATTTAATTTTGGTGCACCAGCTTTTATTTCTTCTTTTTTTTTTTAGTTTTTTTTACTATTTTATAGAAGGTATTTTAAAGAACCGCCGTAAAATGTCCATTTTGTAAAATAGACTATTTTAGAAAGGTATTTTTTCAAGAACCGTCGTAAAAAGTGACGCTTTTTTTACGGCGGTTTTTAGGAATCTCCTTAAAAAGTGACACTTTTTTTAGCGGCGGTTTTTGGGAACCGCCGTAGTCATTTAAGGCACGGCGGTTCAAAAATCGCCGTTAAATCCCCCAAAAAAATGCCTTAAAAAGTCTGTTCTGCAGTAGTGATAAATGGATGGATCGGATTTCTTGTGTATTTTCTTATTTGATTAAAATATTAGGATTGTATAATAAAAGCACTACTGTTTTATATAACTAAAACTAGTTTTTTTTACCCGTGCGATGCATGGGGCAGAAAGTTAAATATAGTAATGCAAGTTGTGTTAATATTATTTTTATTATTATTTAATATGTGAAGAAATAAATAAATAGAGAGATAGAGATTGAGAGAAATAACTAAAAGATCCACACTTGATAAATTATAGATCGAATCCACACTACGTACATGAACGTTAAGTTCATACGTTCGTGAATACTTCTTTATACACCACATTATTGGTCATGTTCGATCCCGAATTGTCATCACTACAAACTAATATCTTCAATCCCTTTCGATGAGTGACACGCGACACGGCAACATATAACTGACCATGACTGAACACGGGATTCTTCAGATAAAGGCCGACGTTCGAGAGCGAATGACCCTGACTCTTATTTATCGTCATCGCATATGAAATCATGAGTGGGAATTGCCTTCTTTGAAACTTGAAAGGTATCCTAACGTCGGAAGGCGTTAGACTCATCCGGGGAAGCAACACTTTTTCTCCCACCTTTGCACCGGTTAGAATTTTGCATTCAAGGACGTGAGTGGAAAGTCTCGTAACAACCAATCTCGTCCCATTGCACAATCCCATTGAGTGGTCTATGTTCCTCAACAACATAACAGGCGTCCCCACCTTCAGATGCAGCTCATGATTGGGCACCCCAGAACACTTTATACCATTCAAGAATTCGGGCGTGTGCAAATCACTCAAAAAATCACTCCCACCGTCGGATTTGCAGGCACTATCCGAACTCAGATAGGTGCACCCTTCGCTCGAGTTCAAAGTGTTCATGTACTCGTTGACAGAGTCCACAACATCGAGAGTCGGGGCCAATATGGTCCTATCCTTCAGGAACATCGGGTCATCAATAGAGTCCTTAAACATCGGATATGTATCCTCAACAATAGCCGCAATGGGGTCGCCTGAATATCGGAGGAAGATATCATCAGGAATTTCTATTGCAGCACAACCGTCATTCGGTCCTCCTATCTTTCCATCTCCAATGCTGGCAATCCAATCGGAGAACTCCTCCAACTCAGCTCGTTCTTGTCCATCACCAAGACTCCGGAGCCTCATGTTCTGAGTAAGTCTCAACACAGTGCAGTGCCTTCACATGCTGGACGCATTGATAGCCGCATTGACTATGTCCTGTCGGCTGCCCTTGGGGACAACGGGCAAAATTTGACGAAAGTCTCCACCAAACACAACGGTCTTTCCACCAAATGGACTGTGCCTGTTGGCCGAATCTACATCCTCCATTATATCCTGCAAGCTCTTCTCAACAGCCTCGAAGCAATGCTTGTGCATCATCGGAGCCTCGTCCCATATTATGAGTTTGCAACGAATCACCAATTCCGCAAGCGGGGTACCTTTCTTAATATTACAATCCGACCCTTCGTGCGGATTCAGAGGGATACCGAACCGGGAGTGCGCGGTCTTTCCACCAGGCAAAAGCAGAGAAGCTATGTCGCTCGATGCCACATTCAGCACGATATGACCCTCAGACCTCAACCTAGCGGACAGAGTTCTCCATAGGTACGTTTCTCCCGTACCTCCATAGCCATACACGAAGAACATAGCACCACCATCGGACTCGACCCCACTCATGATCTTGGAGTACACACCCTTCTGCTCACTCTTCATTTTCGAGAGAAGTTCCGCATGCTCAGCGAACAACGCCTTACGATCATAGTTCAACTCATCCTGGATCCATCTACTGTGACCAACAATGCTACCATCGGTATCCGGAAACGGCATGGAGTCATAATCGCGCAGGATCTTCCCTTGACGTCTAAGTAATTTCTCAATCTCTACCAAAGCTAAATCCTTTACTTGAGACTCACTCAAATTCAGTTCTGCCAAGTAACAACACACGTTTAGACCATAGCACACTCAAACACATTAACCATAACTGACAGAGTACATTTAGTGAATTATAATCACGATTCATTACGCTGCACCACGTGCATATACCTGGATTTTGAAAAATCCAACGTTGCCTGTAGAGCACATCCTCCGACAGAAACTGCCAACTCTTATCCCAAACTTCCTCGGGCCTAGCAAGAGTATCAGCCGACAGCAGCGACACAAAAAGACACCTGAGAGATTGAGCGGAGGCCCACTCACTTGCTTCGGCGATGCCATCAACTTACTCCCTATCGTCATCCAACAAACAACGTGCATAACATGCCTCACGGTACGACGCATGCTGAACACCATCGTGCTTCCTATAGTCTCCATAGCAAGACAACAGTAAGCAAGAACCTCAGGTAGTAATTATCTCCACAGCCTGGGGGAACGTAATACAACCTACCAATACACGGAACTTGTTGCCTGGGCCTCCACTTCCTCGCATACCTGTCCCATACAAACTAGGAGGGTGCCTCTTCATATGTCAGAAGTCTCGCCTGAGGATATTTCTTATTCGCCTCCATCCATTCAAGGAACATGCTCTCCTTCACTATTTTTTTATTCAGCACATCCTCAATATCCTCGTCCTCTTCATAAACAATACTCTGTTCGTTCTCCAGATGGAAGCTGAGACGTGTGACCGGAGGGTACTTATACTGCAGTTCGAAACCCAACAACCTCCATGCTGCCTCACACGAAGAAACATACCTGCAGTCGTAGTACATATTCACTTCGTCCATGGGTTAGTCAGAATCACCATAGTCAGTTCTCTGATAGAAAGCGGCGGTCACATGATCGTGTCCCTTGTTGACATACTTGAACAGATACTTGATAGACCTCGATTGGTTGCACCACTCCACATTGATGTGTGCACCGTATTTCATCAACAGTCGACGATTATGAGGGACAACATATCTGTTGTCCAGGGGGACACCACTATTTTCCAGCGTTCTCCCATTATCCCTACGCCTGTAACGCGGATAACCCTCATCGTCAATCAACGTAGCCTCCGCGTACTGTTTCGGGAAATGCTTCGTGCACCGCCCCTCAACCATGCACGGGGAGTTTTTCTTTACAACACCGCACGGTCCGTGCATCATGTGTTTTTTCACGGCTTCATAGTACGTGGGGTCGGATGCCTCATCGGGTATTTCAGGTGAAATTATTCTATCTATATCCACAGGAGTCGGATACTTGGCTTCTTTCACCAGGAACAACAATATGTGAGCATTCGGCAACCCATGCTTCTGAAACTTTATCGTGTACACAACTGCACGCATTTTAAAGAAAAATAAATACATATTATAATGGACAGTTTAAAGATAAACACGGATATATATTAATAAATAACACGATAATAGACAAAGGTAATCTTCTACTCACTTGCAACGGCCTGCCCGAATATTTGATTATGGCGAAGATCTTCTATCAGCTCGTCCAACTTCCCCTTAAAAATTCTACAGACGATGTCTGGCCTATCTTTGGTTCTAAGATTACGTGCATCTAAGAAACGAACAATCTCGGGCCAACTTGGGTTACACGTGAACGTTATGAACAAATCCGGATAACCAAACTTGCGGCATATGGCCATCGCATCTTGATGGCAATATAATACGCTTGCCCTGAGCAGACAGATCAGCATCACCGCGCATGACAGCATCAGCCAAACCCCTGTACATCTCACACTGAAGTTTCTTCTGATTAAATCGAATATACTTTAATCTAGCCGTCTCGACCATGGTGTACGCATCCACGACAAATTGATGAAATAATTGTCTGGACGAAAGAATAGTAGAGGGATCATCCTCCCTCTCATGAAGCCTGAATGCAAAGTATTCACGGGCGCTGATATACTTCCGTCCCTTCTCGATTTTCTTCTTTCTCTCCGTAAACGGGATCTTCTCTGTGTAACCCTCCTCCCCATAAGGTAACAATAGAGGATACTGCAAGGCCAAATATGATCCATTCAGCTCATTTATCCTGCGCAAGGAACCACT
>BMAC01000141.1:745491-793071 GCA_014905375.1 Phtheirospermum japonicum
CATGGACGTAAAACAGAACATACTGTTATACGATCTAATGTTATCCTGAAAGTGTTTGCTTGCACTGTTGGTTCCATGCAACAGGTCACGGAGAAATGCAGGCGGCTCCATCAACCGAGGAAGGTCAATGATGTCGCGACTACAACACCCACTGTAGTCTGGATTCTTTGCGTTATTCCGGGACCTCGACCTCTCCTCGTACCAGAACATCGCTCCGCAAAACCTACAACGATAGCTCGCATCTCCAATATCCCAATACTCTGCGAATTAATTAAATATATCATACTGAAAGACCGATGTTGACAACGATGATAATATTCATAGGAGTGATATCAGAAGCACAATAAAACAAACATGTACCCGATGGCAATGTGTTATTGCTGATCGGTTCGTCTGTGAGATCAATTACATTGCTTGAGCTACCGGTCCCTCTACCGATATTCTTCCTACGCGCGTACGGTCGTCTATTAATTAGAGATGCAGCTAAAAATAGAAAAAGCACTCGGTAACGAATAATTTTAATAAAACCTAATCAAAACACGATTCAAAAATTCATTAGATTACGACTGACCAGCACTGATAGAGGTTTTTTTTCTTTCGGACGTTGGACGATTTGTCTATCTCCATTATTGAAACACCAGGAAGATTGGGAACAACATTCTTCTTTCGTGTATAGGGTCTCCTCTTGACCGGGGCTGTAGACAAAACAATTCAAATCAATAGATCAATTTTAACTACAAAACTATCAACTCCAAAAGTATGTTTTATTTTTTTAGTCTTGAAAATTAACTCACCAGTGCTCAAATTAGACGATATCCGATTGACATGTACCGGATTGTCAATATTCGGGACTAAATTCCTCTCAAAGGTACTATCATCAACAATTATACTGTCGGCTGTATCATCAATTGTGAGGTCAACGAATATTCTTGAATTAGAACCATCACAACCATTGTTTGAATGTTCATTGTGGGATCTAGACAGCCACCTCGAATGAATAACTACGATTTTCATAAGTCACGAACATTGACGTCAGATTTGCCAATTTCACCGTAAATTATTTTAATTCAACATTGGAGCGAAATTAAAAAGATATACCATTAGTGACATCATTAAAGGCTGAGCGTTGAAAATGTGAAATCCTATCACCAGTCTTGTGTCTTTTCGACTCAATAGTTACATTCTCATTTGGTATAGATGAGCCTATAAGATTTGTCGGATAGCCATTAGTTCCGATAAATAAAATAAGACAAACATCGGTTTCAGGCATACATTAACATAACTACATATAAATCATTGAATTCAATGTGTCGAGATATATACAATCGTGCGAGCAATTTAGCCTCAAATCTATTAAATGAGTCGTATTTTCAATTGCGCTCGCGCTTGATAGCACTCTTGAGGTCATGCACGGGCATGTATTCTCAGACAAATTCACACTGCCTGTGACAATCATACAGTTAGAGAATAAATTATAAATATTTAAATAAATTAAATCATAATTTTGAATAGTAGCAATTTGACCAACAAATCATAACTACATAAGGAAATGAATATAAAGATAAATAAAAGTTAAATTAAATTAATAAAAATGATTAAACCTTGAACTTATAATCTTAAATTTATACATTCCCGAATACAAAGTAGAAATTTATTTCCAATATAAAAAAAAATAAATAAATAATAAACTAACTCTCTAGGTTATCTACATATATATAGAAAATAAAGTCAACAATTAAATAATTAAAAATATTTATATTGAGTTAATACTAACATATCTTTTCAATTAAATATTGAAATATATTAATAGATAATAAATAATCAAATCTACAAACAAAATTAAATTAGTCTACTTACAATAGAGTTCGAAATTAAATATCAAAATATATACATTAACGCATAATTAACTTAATTCTAACCAAGACAATGGCTAGAATATATTTAAAAATATCATAATATTATTTTAAAATTTATATAAATAAGTAAAATAAAATAAAATAAAATTTTAAGCTTTAATTAATAATTCAGTACATTTTAAATGATTAAATCCAAACCAAGAATAATTTAATTTGAGTCCAAATTAAAATCAACATAAGCTCACCATTCTGATATTATAGTGCAATTAAACTAACATAATATTATAATAAGATATGATTCTAATATCTTTTTTTAGTTCAAAATTAATAAAATTTAGTTCAAAATTAATAAAATGTATACAAATACACAAATACACATAAATCCTTTCTGTATATGCATACAAAATGAATAATTATATTATTCGAATACCTTATTTCAATTGCAAATTATAAAAAAAATCGAAATATCCAAAATTATTATTCTAATATCTTATGTCAATTAAGAACTAATAAATTATATATATAGTACACATACACATACATTTCGAAATTAAAAACTGAAATCTATATAATAACGCATAATTCTTTTATTTTAAAATCGACCATTAAAATTTATTTAAGAACATCATAATATAATTTTAAATTTCATATAAATTTAAAATAATTAAAATAATTTAGAAGTATTTTTTTTTAGCTTGGATTAATAATTAAAAATAATCAAATCCAACCCAAAAGAATAATTATTCTGAGTTCAAATAAACCCAGAAGCCCAATAACACGGTCCAATTCGGATTCTTAATAAGCCCAATATGCAAATCAGTTCGGAGCCCATAAACCGACCCACCCAACATCGTACAGTTAGGATTTAATACACTTCATCTAACGGTCGAGATCAGAGCAGGCGAATTAACCCTAGGTATAAATACCCTAACCCTACATTTTCGGCCACCCAGCTCATTTCTCCCTTCAACCCTAACCCTAAAATCTCCGCTCCTCTGAAACTCNTATTCTAATATCTTATGTCAATTAAGAATTAATAAATTATATATATACTACACATACACATGCATTTCGAAATTAAAAATTGAAATATATATAATAACGCATAATTCTTTTATTTTAAAATCGACCATTAAAATTTATTTTAAAACATCATAATATAATTTTAAATTTCATATAAATTTAAAATAATTAAAATTAATTTAGAAGTATTTTTTTTAGCTTGGATTAATAATTAAGAATAATCAAATCCAACCCAAATGAATAATTATTTTGAGTCCAAATAAACTCCTAGAAACCTAATAGTAGAGTACAATTAGAAATCTTCCTAAGCCCAATACACAAACCGGATCTGAGCCCATAAACCAACCCACCCAACATGGGATGGTCAGGATTTAATACACTTAATCTAACGGTCGAGATCAGAGAAGGCGAATTAACCCTAGGTATAAATACACTAACCCTACATTTTCGGCCACCCAGCTCATTTCTACCATCAACCCTAACCCTAAAATCTCCACTCCTCTGAAATTCTCTGCACTCTCCGCCGCTCTGCGCAAAACAAAACCAAAACCCYCAGCTCCGATCCCTAGCCACACCGCTCGCACACAACACCGTAGCCTACCTCCGCCACTACTTCGCCATCTCATATATCTTCTTTCTCCAACCAGAAACGCTCCACTGCTCTGTCCAGAAATACTATCTGCTCCACTCAGCTGCTCACCCCGGCGGCCTGCTTCACTCCGCCGCTCATACACAGAAACCCAAACGGTACAAGTTTGTCGATCTTGAACAAAATCACTCATTTTTTTAATTATCTTTTCAAAATAATTTTCGATCTGTGTAAATTCAGTCATTAACTAATTTTTCAAAATAATTTTTGATCTGTGTAAAATCAGTCATTAATTAATTTTTCAAAAATGTTTTGATATGGTTTAAAGTCAATCTCTGGTGTTAGATCTACTACATATATGTTTCGATCTACTCAAAATATATATAGATCTGATCCTAAATAATTCTAATTTTTATAGTTCTATTCAAAAATGTATTGATTTGTTTCAGAATATGTCAATCGTGACAGATCTATAAGAAAATGCGACAATCTGTTTCAAAATCATTATACTTATTAGATCTATAATAAGAATTACATCGATTTGATTTTAGCTGAATCTACTGTGTTGGATCCATTCAGAAAATATTTTTTTCGTATTCTAATGTATTTCTCTGTTTCATTGGAAACTCATTTCAAGGGAGGATCTATTTACCAAAGATGGATTTTGGATCCAGTCGAAGATTTTAGGCTGAACAGCGATGAAGAACGATCCTTAAACAGGTAAAATCTTTATATCTTATTTACATAAAATAAATACTGCCAGTTATTATTCTTTATTAAATGATCTATTTTTTAAATTAAAAGAAACAAACAAATAAAACGTCAGATTGCTGCATGTCAAGTATCCTATCCCTTTGTCTTATCATAAAATTGTACAGATGTGGGTTTCAGTATGCATGCCTTTTGATCTACATGCAATGAATTGATTAAATTAATCACTGTATGATTAATCTATGAGGGATATTGAAATCTGATTTGCTTTTTAGTAAAAAAATATTTCTGATATTTTAACGTGTTCACATTTTGCTATAAGTATGACCACAATGGATTTTGTGTGTTAATGTGTTCACATCTTGCTATGACTATGACCAAAATTGATTGTGCATGTTAGTGTGTTCACAGCCTGCTCCACTGTATGTTTATGTGACAACATTTTGCTATAAGTATGACCACAATTAATTCTGTTATTACTCACTGTAGTTAGTTGCATTTCAATGTTGTATGATTACTATTGTTTGGTTTTTTTCTTTAATGATTGGTTGAACAAAATACTTATGAGAAGTCTTTTACTTTTAAACATAGATGATTGTTTTAATAAAACAATGTCTTATATAAAACACTTATGTTCTGCAAATAGTAAACTAATTTATTCTGTTTTAGCATGCCTGCAGAATTAACATGTTGCTCTTAAGTATGTTATGTTCAAAGTTGTAATCTCATTACTTTTGTATTTACTTAAGTTTGTTCAGTTTAACATACTTCACTTTCACATTGAAAATGCTACTCAGGAAAAGGAGGAGGCAAGCAATAACATTCAAGAGGGTAGTATCAACAGAAAGAAGATAAGTACACAAATAAACTTTCTGCACATAATACAATTCATACTTTCAGAACTTTGTATTTTTTTAAAAGATATGTCAAAGTTTATCGGCTGGAAACCTGACATGACCTATCGTAGTATGATAATGCCTCTGAATGGAGTACAGGGTCTAAGTAGGTGTAACAACGCCACGAATGAAGACATATCTTTTAAAAAACTAACATTTGAACATAGCACTATATAATTAACTATTTTATATATACAGTGCAATATTAATTTTTATATGTTCAATCTAAAACTTATTACATTATTTATGTAGGTAAAAGAACATAGTACTCTGGGTAAGAAACACAGCAGGAAAAAAGATAAGTACCACATTGTCCATCTTAACATTACACAAACATTGTCCATACTTAAAGAAATACAATTTAATACTAATTCGCTGTGTTGCTGCATCACAGGTTCAGGAACACTGGCAAAGACACAATCCCAGGAAATACAACTCATAGGACTGCTGCTAAACAGGTAAAAAAGTTTTTTCACATGATTCCTTTAAGTTTTCCAAAAAAACATAATAACATATTAATAATAATTTAATTATGTTACTAATTTCTGTAATTCACTAACTGCAGATTTAAAGGGTTGACAGGAAAACAGGTACGACTAATTCATAATGATATTAAACTTAAAGCATAAAAAAAAAAATTACCTGTCATTGTTCTGTCTGTTCGTGCCATTTTTTGTATGGTATCTGCCTTCCTCCCCATAATGTTTAATACCAATGCGCTGCGCCAAATGTATTATTATTCGTTATTTGTTTATTTTCAGATGTATGTATGTATTTATTTTCAGATGCATGTATGCGTGTTTGTTCTTTTAATAATAGCGTAAACCCTATTAAGGTGCAGGCTACACGATAGTAAATTTTTGATGTTAGGGTTAGTTATAAATAATCTTATAATCACGCAGAGAGATATTTAAAACAAATCTGTTTTTAAATATGAAAGATACGAAAATATATTTTCATAGTTAATAGTTAAAAGATAACCATAAACAATTATCTTCTAAATAGAATCTTCGGTGATTAGAATTCTAAAAAATAGAAAATATAGATCCTTTAAACATTAGTAAGATACGAATTAAAACTTATCTTTTAAATAGAATCTTCGGTGATTAGGATTTTAAAAAATAGAAAATACAAATCCTTAAAAAATTGCTAAGATACGAATTAAATCTTTATATTTTATAGTTAAGAGATAACCATATACCTTATCTTTAACCGAAGTATCATCTTKRAAATAGAATTTTCGGTGATCATGARTCTATTAAATAMGAAAAAYWTTCTAACAATTGCACCGCAAAATATAAAATATTCATTTATGTTTTTAAATATCTCATATCACATGCTTCTACAATTATTAGTGTGCATAATAACTGAATTATTAGAGTTTATACAATTTGGATATTAAGGAAAACATATGATCTACAACCTTTCAAAATATATTAATATATTTTTTAATTAAATTAATAGCCTATTTCTTCAAAATACTTGTACAATAATCAATACGGCAGCTGCTAAAACTCTACTAAAACATATACACCAGTCTAAAAACCTCGAATAATTACTTAAATTTTTTAATTAATTGATTTTTATAATTAATTACTTAATTACCATTGTTTGTTTATTTTTGTGCATGCCATTACACGTCATTAATAACGTCGATTATCAAAGTATGCGTTAAAATATATATTTTCCAATAAACAGTTCTATGTCAATTTATTTAGTATATTTCTTATATAACTAATTGGTTAATATAAGGGATGATCATAGAGCATGCGTTAATCAGCTGTACTTTCTTTAATTTATGCGAATGTGTTTGTGTATATTAGTTACGTTTATAATTTATAAGATTATTCTATTTGATGTATTCTCTAGATAAATAATTCATGTCTTAGATAATAAACACACTACCCCAAAATTGAACACAAAAAAACCCTTATACTTTAGGCAACCATCTTTTAAACTACCCGAAAAAACTCTTATACGTTAGGCAACCATATAAACTACCCTTATAATCGATAAGGCAACATCACATTCACGTGAAGTTATATACTATTTGTAACATTATCTAAAAACAAAGTTAATAATAATATAATGACTTTATTAAGTAAAAAATATCAGATTTTTAAGTCACATAAATAATAAATAATATCGAATCATATATTGTTTCCTCATCCATCTTTAAAATAAACCCAAAGTGTCAAAATCAACTTCCAAAACGAATCCAACTTCATAATAAACCAAAGTTAAAAAAACAATAGGATAAATAGCTAATAAACGTTTTAATCCTCATCGTCGTGCACAACTCCACCGATTCTTGGTTCATCCTCCTCATCAACCCCTATGTCACAGCACTGTTAGAAGGAAAGGACTTCCTTTCGCACTGATTTCATATCCTTGGATAGAACCTAGATGTTTTCGAAGCAGTGGAATCAACTCCATCGCCATCGAACTTCAGCTTCCTCATGGTCGAACTATCTCCATCCAGTTCCACGACATCAATTTTTTTGACGCGAGTAGTAATCTCGTCCTTGGAATAGGCGTCCTGTTCAATTGTTTCTATTTAAAATCAATCAATGCATATAATTTCAAAAACTCTATTTCGTATTTGGATCCAAAATACAAATGTTTGACTCCCTTACCAGCCCATTGCCCATCTCCTCCCTTTGTATCAAAGTCAGGAAGTCCGACTCCTTCAATAAAACAAAAAGATTTGAAACACGAATTATTTTCCATAAATTCAAAACATATCAAAAATAATTAAAACCCAACTATCGAGAAATACTCTCACATCATCTTCAATGGTCCACTGGTTGTATTTGGCTACCAAAGATGGGTCAGTAATCAATCGCACAACAGAAAACGTGCTTGATTCATTATGAATCTGACCCAAACTGACTTTGACCTTCAATAGAATTGTTTAATCAATGAGCTTGATCAAATATTCCGGAAGATCATCGTCGGTGCGATTCTACATTACAAAAGAATACCACATTAGCTTTTTTCAAATAACCAAAGGCAAAATTTGTAAAAATTTACATCCCACCTCCAAGAATTCAACCCGAAGGTCGTGGCAAGACCTCCCGATCAATTTCTCAGCCTCTCGATCCCAGCATAGTAGGGATGCGTTAGCTATGGAGTCTAAAACTTCGACCCTCACTTTGTACCTTCATATGAAAGAAAACTCAATAATAAAAAGTTGTCTAAATGATCAATTAATTTTACAAATCATTCACTTCAGTAAAATAATTCCTCGCCTAAAGACTCCTGATGAAACCTGCCTCTTATAAAACCCACACTTAAACTCATTCCCATCTTCCTCAAGCTTCCTATGGCACTTCGTGCATGCATTGTACCACCAATCATCAATAAACCCACCAATGATAGCACAAATCTAAAAAGAACACGGCTATTGGAAATCATAAGATCAAAAATAAGAAATATAATATCTAATATCTAATAAAAATTTAATAACAACTCAAATAAATAAAAATGGTACCTCCTCAACCGTATACAAATAGTCAACATGATGGAAGATGACATTGCCGGAGGCGATCTCGTCAACTTCACTACGCGATAGAGTTAAACTACCGCGGCTAAAACTCTTTGTTGGGTTGGCCGACCCCTTTGGAATTCTATATTTAAGAAAATACAAAGTTGAGAAGATATCGAAAAAATGGAACAACATATTTTTATAATATCACTAATTGAGTAAAAGTTAAAAAACATACTTGCTTCTAAGTCTGCAATTTCGGGCACCGAATTAGAAGTCACCAACTTTGTAACCTCGAATGAATTCAACAGAGTGACGGAATCTATTTACATAAAATTACAATCAGTTCAATAGAATTTATAAATTTGAAAATGATCTATTAATTAAGAGATTCTAAAACAACTATAAAAGTAAGACGCTGAAAATCTGTATATATGCACACAAATCCAAATTTCTAAAACCTATAAAAAAACAAGATTAAAAAAAATATCAATTTCAAATATAAGAATAACACATACCAAAACTGAAAAACAGAGTAGTCAAATAATACGAATAAAAAAAAAACGGATTTTAGATCTAAAATCCAATAAAAAAAATATATTTTAGCAACATAATTAAAAAAAATAGGATTTTAAATTAAAAATAAATTTAAAAATAGAATTAAATGCTGAATTATAAAATAATATTTAAATGACAATTCAAATAAACAAAACTGCAATTAGAATAACAGATTTTAGAAATAGAATTTGAAAATAAAGTTTAAAAACAGAATAATTAAAAATTAAAAATAAATTTAAAAACAGAATTAAATGCGGAAATTGAAGAAAATATTTAAATTACAATTCGAATAAACAAAAATGCAATTAGAATAACATATTTTCGAAACATAATTTGAAAGTAAAATTTAAAAACAGAATAGTATGCAGAAATTAAAAAATAAATTAAAGATACAATTCGAATAAACAAAACTGCAATCATAAAAAAAATCATTTTATTACCTCTATATATCTTTGCACGACACATTTGCAAGATCATAACCGAAGTTTCCGCGGAGAGCCCACTCTCGAAAGCTAGAATTTGATCAACATACTCACCCCAAAGGGTACAACTCAAACGACGACCACTATAATTAAAAAAACAGCAAAGAACAATTATACTCKTAAATAAATACAAAARATTCTAAATAATTAACTTATTAAATAATTAATTAGGCAATCTTATAACTGAAAATTACCTCAAGTCTTCGAGAATCATCTCAATCAACCTTGCTCGACGTCTTCCCGCCGACTCCTTTTCTTGAGGGTTACGGATCTCGGCCACGTTGGCTATCACATCTACAGCATCCAATTAAACAAAATTAGATAAACGAAGCTCGTTTTGAATGTGTTTAATTACTATTGAAAAAAATTAAAAAGCTTACCAAAGAGAATTGTTTCATCAACTTTATTGACGTCCATAAGTGTGGAGAAAGGACGAAAATCAAAAACATAGTTGGGAAAGGAATACTCTTTCACATCAACCAATATTGTTTTCGCGTGGAAAATAATTTTATATTTAGCCAAGGTTGAGCGGAATTTGCATGTGTTGTTTTCCACGTAATAGTTTCGAATCGCATAAACGCGACCCTCAACTATTCGATTTTCGAACAATTTGACATTGATCTTCTTGAACACCCCAGTAATGCGTCCTCCCTGTATTTGAGTTTTTATAGATTTTAGTTTAATATAATACGTCAATATAGTAATATTGAGTAGTTAATTGAACCTATATACATCTATTTATAAAAACAAAATCAGATTAAAATAATTACCTCAATTGAACCTATATACATCTATTTATAAAAGCAAAATCAGATTCAAATAATTACCTCGGAGTCATGGAAGACAATTTCCAAAGACGTTTTTTGTTCTTTGTCATCGTAATTGGATCTCGCAAAGAATCGGACGATTCTAAACTTGAGAGCTTTCTTATTTATACGGTCAATTTCTTTCGTCAGTCCGAATAGAGGAGGCAACGTCCCAAAAATCCTAGCTGCTCAAGTTTTGAAAAATAGAGAGAAAACAAAGACACAAACGAAAGATACGAATGAAATTGATATTTTGCAATCAGTAGAACCCTATATTTATATGGTGATTTGCGTGAAACCCTAGGAGTTTTATATATGGGGTTTCGATCGTTTGAGAATTAAAAACAGATTTCGTATTCCTAAATTATAGAATATCGATTTGTTTTAAAGATTTTAGTAGATTTTTTATGTGATTTTTGTAATCATAAAACCTTGTTGCTTGATTGCCCTCAAATGAACTATCCTCTCGTTTTAAAACTTCCGACTTATTTGGTTACCTAATCAACTTTAAATTGCCTGGGATTCGGGGTTTTTTTTAGGAATTATATAGATTTTGCTAAATTTCGAACATATTAAATATCTTTTGGTAAGCTAAAAAATCCAATTCAATCTGATATTTTTTTAAAAAAATACAATATAATGTCTGGTTGCCTGAATTACTACTTTTTATATCAAATCTGTCAATATCAAATTTATTTTGTTGCCTGATTTTATTTTTTAAAACATTAGTTATTGGCTGGTTGAATTCAAAAATTATCGGCCTTGTATAATTGTAATTTTGATTTATTGTATTTACCTTTTATAGGATTCTAATTCAGCAAGAAAATCGGGTTGAATCAATTACCTAGTATACAAATATCATGCACGTAAATAATTTCTGATTAATGCCAAATTCGGTTTTTTTCGGACTGTGTTTTAATTGATTTCCTTACTTTATTTTTCTTATCATTCTTTATTTGGGGRCTGTAATTAATTTATTTATTTTGTTTTCTTGCTTTGTTTTTTATTTTCTTCTTATTTATTTGGGGCCTGTAAATAATTTATTTAGTTTTCTTCCTTGCTTTTGTTTTTTTTCTAATTTCATTTCATCCAGTCAAAAATTTTATTTAATTTTTTAATTCTTCGAATTTCAGTTAAATGCATCAAACAATATTTGCAACAAACTGGAAATATTAACATATGGTAACAATCGAATATTCTTATGGATATAAATTAAATTCATTAGAAAAATACAATAACAAATAGAAAAGTAAAAAATTTGTTTCCTAATTTATTGGCATAAAAATTCAAAATTCGTATGGCTATATACATAGAGATCAGACGGGAATTTAAATTGTGTTGAAAAGTCAACAATGTTGGCTGGGATATTTAATTTAAAAAAAAAACAGTTGAAAAGTGAACAATAGTGGATTTGCACCAAAAAAGTTTGTTTTTGGGAAAAGAAAACAATTTCGGCGGGAGACAAAACAATTGCCTCATATAGCGAACATTGTTATTATATATATAGAGATATCAATAAAGCATTGTGATTGTATAATAAAAGCATTGTTGATATATAATAAAATCACTAGTTCGTAGGTTCGTATATATATATATATATATATATATATATATATATATATATATATATATATATATATATATATATATATATAGGGTAGGATCTTGTGGAAACCACGCCCTACATGGGAACTGAGAACCAATCTCAGTCGTTAAAATCTGTTGATCAAACAATGCTTGTTGATTGTAGTATATAAGGTATGTTACATTAATTACAGCACACGCGCCTGTATTATTTGTGTATTGGAGGGCATCTTTGGCATTTCTGATATCGCCCCAATCAGCGGAAAATCCAAAAATTAAAGCCTCTCCAAATTCACGGTTTTTCGATTTTCTACAAAATCTGGTTACTTTTTGAAGCGTCTTCCCCAAATTAAAGCCTCCCAAATATTTAGATAATCAATGAAACTGAGACGTAGTTACGAGTTACGATTACTATCAGCAGAAATATTGGATTAGTCTGATTTTCTCGAATATTTGTTAAAATGAGCAACAACAGCAGCGTGATGATGTTAATAGAAGGCGGCGGTGGCGGAAGAGGAGGTGGCAGCGGCGGCTGCCGGTGGTGGCCGTTGACGACTTCAGTTTCGGCTTCGGGGAAGATATTATAGAAGGAGATGTCGGAGCTGAGTATGGACCCTCCGCCTGATTGCTCCGCCAGCCCCAATGGCGACAATCTCTACCACTGGGTCTCTATTCTCTTCGGCCCCCCTAGTATGGTACTCTTATGCTTTAGCGTTTGTACCATTTCCAATTTCTCCTGTACGCTGTCATTTAGTAACAACACCAGTAGTAGTACATTATCGTTTCAAGAGTTGTACTTTGCCGCGGCATTGCAGTTTTAGCTTTACTATGGATTAGGAATTTTAGGTATCTTATCTTGTCCTTTAACCTTTTAACAATTTCATCAAATTAAGTTTGCTGAATATACATAACTGAAATGTTAAAAAACATATTTTTAGCATATGTTGGAAAACATAAGTAGTCTGTGTGCTAATTAATAGTTTGGAGCATGCTAAATAAACTTGCTAATTATATGGACTACTTGCTAATTACAGGGGATGTGTGCTATTTATAAATGTATTCTAATATAAATGTATGCTAGTTATTCTGGAAGCATGCTAATAATATGGGCATGATATGATAATTATAAATGTATTCTAATATAAATGTATGCTGGTTATTATGGCAGTATGCTAATAATATGGGCATGATATGCTTATAAAATATAATAAGCAGTATGCTAATTACAGTAGTATAATGCTAATTATGTGCATTGACATTGCTTAATTTGCTGAAACTTGTATTGGTATCAATTCATTTTATTATTATTGCCTGGGAGATATTACAAAATTGCAATGCAATTTTACAAGTATTATACTGCTAATACTTGTGTTTGATGGTGCTTATATATGTATTTATACGCTCAACTGCTTAATTATTGTTGTCTTAGATGCTGCTTGTATTTGAGTTATCTTTTCTAAAACATGTTATGGTGTTAATTGAAGCCCTCTATATGCTTTAACATACATATTATAAACTAGCATCTCTTGTTGTTCATTCTAAGTGCCTAGGTATAGTAAGATATTGTAGTGATGTTTTGTTTGGTATTATTTTGCTAATATGTGTGTTTGACATTGAGCTTGCACTTTCTGTTGTTCACTATAAGTTCATGACTGTAGTGCTATTTTTACAATAGTAGGATGCTAAACATTTGTTTCGTGGTTAAAACCATCCCTGGAATATGTTTCCATTGTCATAAATTTCAGGTTGATGTAGGTAAAAGGCCCGTAACCGGCCTGAGATTATACCTTGAAGGCAAACGAAGCAACCGCCTAGCCACGGGGAACTTCAATGCTAGCAATTGTATTAGAAATGGCGGGTTCGGGGCGACGTACAAGGCCGAGATCACACCGGGTATTTTGGTGGCCATCATACGCCTTGCTGTTGGACGTTTCTAGGGCATTCTCCAGTTCGACGCCGAGATCAAAACTCTAGGCAGGCTTCGACACCCGAGCCTCGTGACCCTAATTGGCTACCACACGAGCAAGATTAAGATGTTTCTTATATACAATTATCTGCCTGGCGGCAATTTGGAGAGATTCATATAGGAGAGATCGATCTGGGCCATCGACTGGAGGGTGTTCCACAAAATTGCATTGGACATCTCGAATGCACTCGCGTACTTGCGTCGGACAAGAAAGCGCTTGATCCATCCTTTTCTTCATACGGGAATGGTTTTAATATTATGGCTTGGGCGTGCATGCTCTTGCAGGAAGGTGTGCCAAGGATTTGTTTACGGTTGGGCTGTGGAATGCGAGTCCGCATGATGATCTGGTCGAGGTTTTGCATTTGGCGGTGGTGTGTATGGTCGACTCACTTTCGACGAGGCCGAGTATGAAGCAAGTGCTTAGACGGCTAAAACAATTTCAACCTCCTACGACTTGTTAGCTATATATTCGGGGAGGGGTTGTTTTGATTGACGAAAGCTAGCTATATAGAGGTAAAGGTGCATTTAGGGTTGCTGCATTGTTTGTAGGTACTTGTAAATTGTAGCTTAGTTTTTTTCTTATCCCATTGTTTTCACATGCCCGTCTAAGGGGGGTTCGCTAATGTCTGTCTTGGAGAAGAATGGAGATATTTGTTTCACATGTCGTGTACTTGTATCTCGATGTTGAGAAAATAACTAATAGTATGCTTCTTGAGATTTATTTATTTATTTTGTTTTGTTTTATTATTATTGTTGTTGTTTTTTTAGTATTGAGCACCGTATATCGTTAGATGCATTTACATTGGTATGGAGTTTGGATTATAGAGTTTTAATTTAAATAACTAGTTTCTATTAGAATGCTTCTTGAATTTGAATTTTTTTACATTAGTATGCTTTTTTGGTTTCGGCAAAATCTTAGCAGCAAGTTCAATTTCTCGTCGGTAAGTCAAAATTCATTCATCTGCATAATAAACTTGTAGTAATAATTTAAGCAGCTAGATAAGAGACACGCATCTACAAGAAGACATGGAATATGAAGACATTGTGTAATGATTTTATTCAAACAACATCAGATGGTATCCAATTGCACCATATAACATTAAACACCACATCAAATAATTTAAGTATGCTTCTATAAAGAAATGGATAAATTTTGAACTAAGCAAGCACATCAGACACAACTAAACCTGCTGGAAAGTCAGAACAAAACCGTGTCCGCTCTCCTTTATCACATTTGATTGATTTCGACACATTAGGAACCGAGATTCCAGCTGGCAGAACAATCTCACGGCCTTGATCCTCATCAATCTCGACCAAATGCGAATCTCCCTTACAATACTTTAATCTAACGTCTAGGGAAGTATCTTACCCACGGCCAATCAAATTAATGGCCACCTTAGCCGCTTCTCCAGCGGGAAGCTTAAGCGCCATCTTCAAACAATAACAAAAACCACATGCCTGATATTAACAAGACCAAATTATGAAACCTGAGATGTTATTATTGTTTCATCATGAGCAGTAATATTACTGACAATCCATACATAAACTAAAGGTAAAATACAACTCTCTAACTCCTCAAGCAATGAACTCCGATAATCGAAGTTTCAACGTATCAACCTAGAATTTCTCAACCACGCACAAATGATTCAGCTCGAGATTCCCAAATAACTTTGACTAGAAAATCATCGATATACTTTTAATATTCACTATTAAGCACGTTTTCCCACTGTATTGAGCTTTCACAGGCTCCTTGATAATCGGAAAACTTGTATCACTGTTTTACAGCAACCAAAGTCTACGATAGCTCCAATGAAATAAAAAAAAATGAATAATTCAACAGCAAAAGCCTTGGAAATCGCCAATTGAGATTTTAATAAAACAATCCGCTTGACTGAAACCTTTCAATGAAAGATACTATTTGGTATTGGACGAAGCAGTAAGCCTTGAGGGACTCTAAACCCTATCTATCTGCACTCAGAGCTGGGGTTCTTTGGGAAATCGGAGTTAAAAATAACTTGAAACCTTAGATTTTCGTGGCCATATTGAAATGAAGCTCATATCTAGAGAAAAATGGAGTTTATGCTTCGTGAGTGAAGGAGAGAGAAAGCATTTTCAACACGAAATTCAAACGAAAAATGGAGTGTGTACACACTCAAAACATTATAATTTAATTCTGATATGTGATTTTTAAGAAAAAAATGATTAATTATGTGTTATTTTAGGATAGTATGAATAATGACATATAAATCCTTCTCTATTAATATAATTATATTAATTATACAATTAATGCGGTTGATCTTGGCTATAAAAAAATCTAATCTAATGGATCATATGGGTTCCTGATTCCCACATAGGGGATTGGTTCCTACATGATCCAAATCATATATATATATATATATATATATATATATATATATATATATATATATATATATATATATAAATGAATCCTATCCACTAATTTTAATGCCTTTTTCTAAAATTATCAGGTGGCATTTTAGTAATATTTGAAATTCGGTGGCATTACAGTAATTATGTGACAATCTCACCTCAGCAACTTGTCTCCTCCTCCCCCGTCTTTTCTGATCATCTCCACACATTTTTCACGCATAGATCTCAGATCACTCATCAAGCACAAAAGCTAAAATTATCATCGTCTTCTAAGAGGCACAGAAGCAAAAATATTCTCTCAACCCTAGAGTATAGGCACAATTTATCAATAATCCTCTCCATCTTCAAATATTCAAAACCCTAGAGTATACGCCAATTCTAGAGCATATGATGGGGTAAACTCCGATGGCCACGCGGAAAGCACGGCGGCCAGCTCACGCGCGTTGGCCTGAATCGGGAACCTCCGCCCCTCAGAGACGTTCCTCTTCACCCCGTAGCCATCTTGTAGGTAGTGGCCGAGCTCCCGGGGGGAATCGATGTGGCCGAGAACGCCGACGCACAGGTCCTTATTTTTTCTTCGATCCCCCACTGCCGTTGAATTTTGGTTGTTAAATCGCCGTTGGTTTGACTTCAATATTGAGGGTTTTTTATAATTTTATTATGTGGATGAATAATCAGGATTTTATTGCTATTATTATTTGGCTCGAAAAATTAGGGCTTTTTTTCATTTTGTTTGTTGCTTCAAAAATTATCATTAATTTGTTTATTCGAAGTTTAATTTGATGCAAGCGTATGAAATTTTTTTCTTGTGTRTGCGTTTGATAGTTGTGGTCTTTGTTAGTTTTTTCGTGGGTAAATAATGATGAGTGATGCTACCTGTTTACACATAGATGTGCTAAAATACTTGTCATTCATTTGTTTCCTTTATTTGTTGCTTTTGATTGAAGTTGTGAATGTGTATTAACCGATCCTTGTAGACAATTCGGTTGTTGAAATCACATTGCTATCTGGCTTAACAAAGTATGTTTCCCTGCTATCCATATGTAGGGAAATGATACGATGGGAAGTGACGTAGACCGTTCTAAAATCTCAAGAAAAAAAGTGTATTGGTATTTTACCCCCTTTATTTTTGACTTTGGTTTTGGATTTGAGGTGTTAATTGTGTTTATCCATGAGGAATTTATATGTAATTTAGAATATGAGATGACGTTTTTTTTGTTGTTAAATTTTCAAACTCAATGGTTTATTGCTTTCTTTTTGCATAGTGTTGTGTTTATTATCAATTGTTTGCAGCGTTGCTGTGTAAATTTGTTGTTTTCAATCAGAAATTTATTTTTCAATTTCACTGATGCTCTGGTAATTGCAATATTTGGTTTTTGCTAATAACTGTGTCCAGCGGTGCTTCTTTTCATGTAGATCAGTTCTACTTATTTGTATTCAGTGATGTTAGTACCAGTAGTTATGTCTTGGAAACAATATTGTGCATGTTGCTAATAAATAAGTCTTGTTGATCATATTTCTTGTTAGTTTAAGAAAATAAATAAAATGTATATTAAATAATTATTGTTCATTACTGGTATGATTAGTGGTCCTCCCAAACTATTTATAATAATATATGTCATGTTTCTTCCCAAATTGTGGTGTTTTCTTTGCTAATTTTATGTTATTGGTATGCTATCATAGTTTGGGTCATTTTCAAAATATTAATGTGCAACATAATACTTATTAATGTGCAAAATAATACATGTCAATGTGCAAACATCACAGTTTGTATACGTGTATTTTTTGATCATTATTGTGTTGTTGAATTTATAAGTAAATTACTTTTCTGGTGCTAAGATAATTATTTATAAAATTACATATTTGTCAAACTATGTCAATGTGGTTGCAAAAATTGAAACATAATTTTTGGAGATGATATGCACAACAGGGGTAGAAAATGTGTATTGAAGGTTTTTTCACCATAAGGCACTTGGAGTCATATATGGATGATGTATTGAATGCCAACTGAGTGTGTGGAATTAAGGTATGAGATAAAAAAAAATTGTATTCGTAAAAAGTATTGTCACTCATTGGTATGTGGAGAGACAAATGAGATGAAAAATGTAAACGTACAAATCGTGAAGAAGTATCTCTCAATTTACAAGGGAGGAAAAATGAACAAGAGGCTGATTTGAAGAAATACTTTGCACGCGGCAGATTATTCCCTTGAGTTAGGTTTTTAATTTGAAAATACTTATCAATTCTAATGTTCTAGTTTGAATTAATGTAAACATTGGTATTGTAATTTGACTTAATTTAGAGTTGTTGGGTTTTGTAATGATTTTGTTTTCAAAGTATAATTACTTCAATGTTGTTATATCATGTTGTGTTGGAATCGATAATTGGGCAGTATGTTGTCCCCTTAGTTGCACAAACTTACCGGTGAATAATTCTTGGTAGCATGGATAAGTTTTATACTTGATTTTATGTATTCTGATATGATGGAAAAGTTGTGTTTGTATCTTTAATTTTTGAATAATGTTCCTGACATAACTTTAATTTCTGAATAATATTTTCGCATCTTTAATTTCTTGTTGTGCATATCTTACTTCATAATTGTGCATAACTTACTGTATAATTGTTCATATACCATTGACAAATATTTAGTTTTTTATTTTTTATTTTTAAAAGTTGCATTTGGTTGTGCGAAGTTATTGTATTATCGTGCATATCTTACTGCGTGATTGTACATAACTTAATGCATTATTGTGCATGTGATATTTCACAGTAGTAGTCTCATGCCAGATACCACAATTGGGCGTCGATGACTACAAGGACCAGATAAAATGATCGACAACTAATAAAAATAGTGAAATATGAACGGTTTAAACACTTCAAGAACTATGAACAACAATCATAGTAAGTATAAAAACATTGATCTATAAAAATCATATGACGAAAAACCATTTACCTTTTCAAACAACACTTTCTCAAATTATGAAACTGTTTGATAAATAAGAAAAATAAAATTAAGTGGTGGGTCTTGATGAGTTGGTCCCTTTTTTGTCCACCTGCAAATTATAATGTGCAAATAAGTGATTATTACAATCATAATTGATATCAAATAAATTATAAATAATATTATAATATTATGACAAAAAAAGTTCAAGTAGTGACAACTGTGCATTTTGTCATTCACTATTGTACATTATCAGTATCACAATCGTGTATATCTCAATGCACAATTGTGCACAAACCACATTACACCTACATTAACTGAAATGACATCAAACGACAGCTGACATAGGAATGTTAAACTACATTGCACATATTGTGCACAATTTAATGCATTATTGTGCACATATTGAAACATAAATGTGCAAGAAGCACAGTAGATACTTCCAAATAATTACATTATCACCCGATGTTATTTTTTTCTACGATGGATATCAAAAACAACCATCGATACATAGGACTTGTAAAACGGTATAGCGTCATCCAAACTTTTGAATTTCTGAATAATATAAGGTTTAATGACATCTTCACATATCGGAACCCAATACTTTGTAGAGCTAGGTTCCATCACCATAGTTTGTCGAATAGGCTCACAATTATGGGAAGAACATTCAACATCACCTGCGAAATCTCCCACAGAATCAGTGCACAAAACAGTAAACGCCATAGATAACGCGACAGAAAAATAATTTAAAACTTCATAACATGTGCAAAACACCATAACTACTGCATGATCGTGCACAAGTGAACAAATTACTATGCACACACTAATACCTACTTGTACACAGATCACATCACACTTGCATCAGACGACAACGACATCATACGCCAACACGCACAAGACTTTTTAATCATAACATGTGCAAACACCATTACTACTGCACGATCGTGCACAAGTGAATACATTTTTGTGCACATATTAACACTTATGTGCACAAACTGACACTGAGTTGGGCACAAAACAAATCAGAAAGCAACCACATCAGACGACGACAAGCACATAATTTTTTAAGACTTCACGACACGTGCAAAACACCATTCAGCATGGACGTGCACAAGGTAACACGCTAATGTGCACAAACTGACACTGAGTTGTGCACAAAATAAATCAGATAACAACCACATCAGATGACGACAAGCACAAATTTTTTAAGACTTCACGACACATGCAAAACACCATTCAGCACGGACGTGCACAAGGTAACACACTAATGTGCACAAACTGACACTGAGTTGTACACAAAACAAATCAGAAAGCAACAACATCAGACGACGACAAGCACATATTTTTTTAAGACTTCACGACACGTGCAAAACAATATTCAGCACAGACGTGCACAAGGTAACACAGTAATGTGCACAAACTGACACTGAGTTGTGCACAAAACAAATCAGACAGCAACAACATCAGACGAAGACAAGCACATATTTTTTTAAGACTTCATGACACGTGCAAAACAATATTCAGCATGGACGTGCACAAGGTAACACAAAATGTGCATAAACTGACACTAAGTTGTGCACAAAACAGAAAATAATTAGCCCAAATGCACATTAGACGAGATTGTAAATCAGATGCACTGTTATAATTAGATGAATTGACCTAATTTAAAAGAAATATTACCTGATTCGTCCAAAATCGAAGCCATTGGTGTGCAAGCAAAATCAAATCGTAGAAAACGGAAGAAAAAAAACTCGAGCAAGACCCTACAAATCGAATCAAATCCGCCTCAAATTGTTGAAACTCGTAGAAACCAAATGAAATCGAAGAAGATCTTGAGTCCAAAATCTATAGGCGAGTTGGTTTTGGATTACCCCTGAAATCGAACAGGATCGTGCCTCCAAAATCAAAAACTTCCCCCATAATCGAATAGGATTGTGTTTGAATAAAATCTAGAAGATTTTTTTTTTGATTAACTCAAATAGGATCGCAGAGCGGGATGAATTCCTTTCTGTCAGTGGACTTGGTTCCTCATATATCGCAGAGCGGGATGCTGTGACTAGATCGAAGCAGATACGACTTTCTTGTGGTGCTAATTAAACTCGAGCGGGATGAATAGGTTTCGCCGCGGGTGGCCCAGAATCTGTTCGGAGCGGGTGGCCCAAGTCAGGAAAGTGTTTGTGGGTTTTGTTTAGGTTTTAAATTGTTTGATTAAATCTAATCCATTAGATTAGATTAGTTATAATGGCTATGATTCATTCTCATTTCTCACCCACGGTCCCATTCTCACCGGAACCCAACCCTATATATATATATATATATATATATATATATATATATATATATATATATATATATATATATATATATATATATATATATAACTTTCGATGTTATCTCGTATGTGATTTGCCCCACGAGACCCGCCTCTATGCTCAGATATCCTAGTATCAGGACCCTCTAGCTCGCACATCCTATTCTTGCTAGCCTTCCTTGTTCTCTCAACCTCCTCTAGCCTCACCCACGCCTCCCGCCAAGCCCTTCAGGTCTGCTCGCTGACAGAAACCACTATCTCTCCCTTGACATTATACATCTGCCGCCACTCATTAAGACGGCTAGCCCAAGCATAAGACATAGATACGTAAAAGGCTTGGCGCATAACATCAGCAAAATATCGCCTCCGGTCCCAATAACATAAACTCTACAATAAAGCATATTTAAGACAACATAAAACAAGTAATTAGTTACACAAAAATAAAAATATATAACACAATAGATTAAGTTTGTATTTAATGTAAATACCTGGAATAGAGGCCACCACTTGTCACGATGATTCTGAGGAATACACATATACCTCCATCCATCTGGGTGCACACGAGCCTCGTTAATCCGTCTAAGAATCGCAGGTAAACTATAGAGCTACTCCGCACTCTAAAACATATAAATTAAAATGAATATTTTTTCTAGAAGTTGCTTACAATTCATAGCGATATAATTATTAATAAAAACTATTAAATACTAATAATTACCTCCGACCGACGATATAAACAAGGATGCCTCCAGAAAGTCGACACGACTCATCATAAATAGGAGTGTTGTCCAAACTGTCTCGCGAGGAGTCGGTCCATCCAGATCTACATCATCCAAATGGTTGACCAAATCATCAGAGGAGGTCGGCACAACTGGCTGTGACAACGAGGAGTCGAAAAACCCATAACCCAAGGGACCAAAACCTGAGGGACAAACTGATCCTGAACGACCAGCTCCAGTAGTACTCTTCCCGCTCATCTAAATGACCTCGAACACATTGTTGACACTAAATTAAAAACAATTAAAATTAAAACATTATATTATTTTTTAAATGTTAATTAATTATATAACGTTATAACCATAACCGATACAAATTACAAACTAATCATCATTGTTTATCTCTTTCTCGCTTATAAACTCATTTTCCGTATCATCGACAAGTTTGGCATCGACATCATCGACAAGTTCGTCGATGTCATCATTAAGTGGATCATTAAGTTGGAAATCAACATCCTCCAATTGGATTGCACCATGCGTTTCAGCAACATCCTCTTGAAATGATTGTTCAGGCATTCGCTCTTCTATGAAATCTATTGTTGATCTCTCCTTAGTCTTACAAGCTTCCAACCAGTCTTCCATGTGTCATCTCAAACTCGGATACAGGCAATAATGAACTTGAGTAGCTTAGGCCACATGTACAAATGGCTCGTAACGACTGAATCTACGTTTATGATTAACGTCAACAAGCTTATATTGAGAGTGCACTCTCGTACCTGCTGGAGTTGGATCAAACCACTTGCATTTGAACAAGAGTGTGCTTACAAACCCTGAATATTCAAGTTTAACAATCTCTACTAAATGACCGTAATATTCATATTCATCTTCTCCATAATTTGATTCTTTTATACAGACCCCAATGCTCGATGTAGATCGTTCTGATCCGTATGTAATCGTGTGAAATATTTATCTATTTATCTTACAGCCATTGAATATAGTCACACAACGCGATGGACCAAATGTTAGACTCTTAATGTAATTATTGATTACACTATTCAAGGGATCCCAGACCAATAATATATGATGTGAAGTTACATTATCCAAATACAAATATGTAATATATGTATATAAACAAACCTCATAATTTTTGACTCATGTAGTTTTCAAACTAAATGAAAAATTCATTTTCTAATTTTCCATTTAATTCTTCATCTGAAATGTTCGGTTGTTGGCGTTTAATACCCTCCGTGAAAAAACTGCATATTTAACGAAGTAAAATATTGTTATAATTAATTACATCAAGTAATACGTAAAATATTTTTTATAATCAGTTATACCTGCTAAAATCCTCGAGTTCATCACAATTTAGTAATACGTATTTTCTCTCCGCATTAAAATCTTGATCTGACAACCATTTTTTCCATTCTACGGATGAGAAGGGTTCACCATAATTTTTGAATACTGATGGAATCTCATCATCGTCGTCTCCATCATTTTGAACATCTTCATTATGCTTCAAGTTTATTCTTCTAGTTAAGACTTGATCTTCAAAGTAGTACGGACTAAAAGTTGACGGCTCTTCAATTAGATAACCATTTGCTATTGAGCACTCGAAACTTGATTTGTTCCTCACACTATTTTTAAGTTTACGAAGATATCTTTCGAAAAGATACATCCACCTATACTGTACTGGACCAACAATTCCTGCCCATATGGTAAGTGGATCGGCAAACGCTCCATTGAGTCAAAAAAACTTAGGGGAAAGATCTTCTCAAGTTGGCACAAGATCATAGGAATATTTTTTTTCCAAATGAGCCATATCACAAGTTTCGATAACTCTTACACTCAAGTCTTTGAAGAACAAACTCAACTCGTTTAGAGCTTTCCAAACTTAATTGGGGAGTAGTTCTCTAAAAGCAATTGGAATTAATACTTGCATAAATACATGACAATAATGACTCTTCATCCCATGCAATCTCAATCCTTTCATATCTACGCAGCGTCCCAAACTTGAAGCGTACCCGTCTGAAAACTTAAGAGTCTTAACCCATTCACACAAAACAACTTCTGACTTTTTATCGAGTGTGTAAGAAGTTTTCAGATACTTTCCCGAGTCATCATCTTGAAGCGATGGACAAAAATAATAATCGTTCAGCTTATCTCTTGATTTTGACGTATCTTTTGTCTTCCCCTTCACATTCATCACCGTGTTGAACACATTATCGAACACATTCTTCTCAATGTGCATAACATCTAAATTATTGTGAATTAAATTTGTGCTCCAGTACGGAAGATCCCATAAAATACTTCTTTTCTTCCAATCGCTCATCTTTGCCATTTGATCATTAACACGTTCTGCCTCTAGCTATGTGACCTTTAGAAGCCCAAGTTTATCTATCTAAGCCAATATCTCTACTCCTGGACAAATGTTTGGCGGGGGAGCATCAACCTTCCTATTTTTTCGAAAGTCTTTTTTTGTCTTTTTGAAAGTGATGATCACATACTAGAAACTTCCGGTGGTTATCAAACCAAGATTGTTTTTCTCTACACTTTAGAGTAAATGCATCAGATCGATCCATGTAATATGGACAAGCAGTTCGACTGGCCGTACTCTGACCCGAAAATATGGAGTATGCGGGAAAATCACTAATTGTCTACATAAGGGCTGCTCGCAACTTAAAATTCTGCTTCTTGGACACATCATACGAGTCAACACCATCCATCCACAGTTGTTTCAACTCCGCAATTAGAGATGTAAGAAAACATCCACCTTGTCCTTAGTGTTTTTGGTGCCTGGAACAAGAACACTTAGAAACATATAATGTTCTTTAATACACATCCAGGGTGGAAAGTTATATGATGTGATTATTACTGGCCATGATGAATATTGCGATCCGAAACTATAAAGAGGTTGAAATCTATCTGTTCATAGACCTAATCTGACGTTTCGAGCTTCGGTGGTGAACTTTGGATGAGTCTGATCAAAATGTTTTCGAGCCTCTGGATCCAACGGGTGACGCATGACACCATCACCGGCTACGTGTTTACAATCTTTGCAAATGGGGAGTCAAGGAAAAGTAGTACATCTTCTTGTACACAACTAATTCGGACTTACGTTGTTTTGCACTTCCCTGCTTCGCGGGTTTGAACTGGGGTTCTTTACAGAATTTGTAACTATTGAGTTCTCAATCATCCTTCCAGTAGATCATACAATTATTCTTGCAGTAATCTATCTTCTCCACTGGTAAGCCCATACCCCTCAATAGCTTCTTACTTTTGTAGAAATTATCTGCAACTTTATTGTATTCAGGCACAACCTCTTTGACTAGATCAATGAATTGATCATAACACTTCTGAGTTACGCAACCTAGATACAGAGATTGTTTTGCAACTTCCAACATATCGAAAAACTTTTGCGCCTCCGGATTAGACGATTCTTCTGCATCATCATTCATCTCGAAATCAGGTCCAACATCATCTTGCACCATATTTATATACACATTTCTTGAGTCTTCAGGAATGATGGAAGATGATCTCCCGACTTCAAAATTACAACGCGATGACACGAGATCTACTGTTTCCCCGTGATGAGTCCAAATATGATTAATCGGGAACGAACCCTTTAGCATACAGGTGATATTTGATGTCATCAATTGTGGTAACTGTGATTCCTACACTTAATTTATTTGCAAGGACATTCCAACTTAGCACCCTCTCTATAGATTCATGCGTGAGTGCGAATTCGATGAAACTCTCCACCCCATTTACGAATGTATCCAAAAGAAATCTGTCATTCCCTCGCTGTTTGTACATCCAACTACGATCAGTAATATCCGTCCTATAATTTAGGGTATTGATTATTTGTGATACTATCTAGAATGATCGATCGTTCTTTCGTGAGAGGAAAAGAATGTGGGTGGCAAAATTCCGGCAGCATTATGAGGAAGAAGAGTAATTTGAATTATTGGTAAGGCTTTTATCCAATTCAAGAATGTTAGTAGTATGTATTATCTTAAAATATGCATTTTCATTGGCTTCAAAATTTTGGCAGCATATCCCATTAGTTCTCTAAGTACACATATATTTCAATGCACCTGAAAACAAACGAAAGATGCATAAGCCGAAATTTCAAAGTCAACATAACACATATGCATAACATATAACCATACTACACCCGCATAATCAAAATGTCCAAAATTGGGACAATTTGATATTTAGTACAAACTCTCTATTTGAAACTAAATCCCAAAAGGGTCTAAAGTACGTATTCTAAAAGAGAACAATTCAAACTTTAGTATCAAAATCTCTATTTGATACTAAATCGAATTAAACGAGTCAAAAATACCTATTGTTCTTACTATATTAATCATACAAAATTTAAAAACCACAATATCAACCAATCAATCACATGTATACAATATCAATAAACCATAACATATCTTAAACACAACATCCACATACCGATCACCACAGCATTTCAAAACCACCATCCCCAACAATTTAAAACTTTTTAAAACCACCATTATTTTTTTAAAATAATTTTGAAAACCGTTGTTGGAGAGACGAAACCTCCCAGCCAGCGCCATACACCACGTCATCACCGACGTCTACCCAACCAATCACAACATCATTTATTCATAATGTATATAACAAGAAACCATAACATACATTAAACACAACCGATCATCACAGCATTTAAAAACCACCATCACATACACTTTAAAAGATAATTGCATAATTACACAATTGAATCCTAATTACAAATCAAACCCTACCTAGCCCTAATTTAATTCAAATGTATATAATCGAACCTAATTTATAAATAATTATAAATTAAACCCTAAAAATAAACCCTAATTTTATAAATGAATACTAACGACCTAATTAGCCATAATTTTATACAAATATTTATAATCGAATCCAATTTATAAATAATTATAAATTAAACCCTAAAATAAAACTTAATTGCATAAATGGACCCTAAACCTAAAATCATTCACAAATGCATAAATCAAGCCTAAATTCCTAAATTGAACCCCCAATTAAATTTCTCAATACCTAATTACTAAATTCAAATCAAATTAAATTAAAACTATAAATTAAAAAAAATATATTAAATATGAGTTAAAAGGCTAACATACCTTAATATGTGACGGTGACAGTGCTCTAGCGTGTGGCAGTGCTCCCTTCTCCCTTTCCTTCTCGCATTTTTTTATAAGTTTGTTGTTGTGAATGATTCTGTCCGCAGGAGGCCGCTGGTATTATTAAGTTTACCGATGGACAGGTTTCCGTCGGTAAATCCGCCGATAGCAAAAATCTGGTGTTGCCGATGGAAAAAATCTGTCGGTAAATAAAAACCGTCGGCAAATAAGATCTGATTTATTTTTTATTTATTAAAAACTTGTTGACGGACATGGTCCGTCAGCATATTGGGCGAGATTTATTGTCGCCAACTTCCCGCGAACTTGCCGACGGACAAATATACTACGTCCATTGGTATTTCGTCGGCAATTAGTGCCGTCGAGAATGCCGAATTTTTGCCAACGGGTAACTGCCTGCCGGTAATATTCGTCGGTTTTTTCAATTTTTTTTTGAAGTGATTCCTGGAACTATTTTTTTGTTTACGATATGCGGTTTTGCTATAAAACCAACTGCTGGTTCCATAAGATGGAACCAGCCACCTATGTGGCGCCTACGTGGACACAACAAGAGTAATAGGGTTCAAGGCTAATGGTTAATTTTGTAATTTTAGTAAATATCCTTTTGTTTGTATTTCCTTATTTAACTCCCGTTAGTTACGGGTAATTTGTTGTATTCTTTACCTATTTAATAGAAACCTAACCATCACCAGAATCATTGGTGATCTTCATATCTCATCATATGGTATCAGCCACACTATCCTAACCCTAATCTCTCCCACACGCAGACGCAGTCGCAGCTGCTCATCTCAAACGGACTCGTCTCCTCCGTTGTGTTCATCACTAAACTCATTTCCTTTGGTGCTTTATTTTTCTGTTTTCAATGGCTGCTGATCCTCTTCCCGTCACCACATTGCTTAATATGGTAGCTGCCATAAAACTCAACTCGACCAATTACCTTCCTTGGCGCCGTCAAATCACGCACATGGCGGAATGTTTTGATCTAATCGGCTTCCTCGACGGATCTGTTGCTGCGCCGCCACCAGTCATCACCCCTGATGCAGGAGTTCAAATGGCCAATCCTGACTACACGTCGTGGAAGATGAAGGACAAAAAACTCTCCAGTGTTCTTTACACCTCCCTCTCTGAAGATGTCGCTTCGGAAGTCATTGATGCATCCACCTCATGTGAAACGTGGCTTACCCTTGAGGGTGTTTTTTCGTCCGTCTCGCGCCAGCATCAACAGCGTGAGGAAATCCTTTCCTTGCATCGTGGCAGTTCATCTATTGAAGATTATGGTAAGAAATTCAAACTCCTTTGTGATCAGTTAAACGCTATCGGTCATCCGGTGGACGAATCCGATAAAAGTCACTGGTTTTTACGTGGCTTGGGCGTCCAATTTGCCAGTTTTGCGGACACTCGTTTGGTGCTCTCCCCAATTCTTATTTTTTGAGAATTATTACATCAGGCCAAGCAAAATGACCTCATGATCCGGTCCATGGAGGTCTCATCACCTCAGGTCGCTTTCACGGCTGATCGCAGGCCCTCAATTAATCATCGTTTGCACTCAAACAATCGTGGGCATGCTGGCAGCCACTCATAATCTTCTGGCCAAAATTGTGGGCGCGTACAGCAACTGACCAACCGTGGTTCCTCTTCAGGCGGGATAGGTTTAAATGCCGGGGTGCACATGCTATATACCCGCTAGGTGCCAAATCTGTCGGGGCGACCATTATGCTAACAAATGTCCTCAATTTCTTAGCGCTTGTCAGGACCTCTCCTCGAAAAACTTGGCTCAAGCATTCTCGTCTTCTTGCAATGTTTCAGATCCTAATCTCGACTGGTATCTTGATTCGGGTGCCTCTGCTCACATGACCAACACATCTTCCACACTGGACGCTTATACGCCGTATTCTGGTAACGGTTCCATTATTGTTGGTAATGGCCATGCTTTAAATATTTCGCATGTTGGTTCTTGTGAATTGTCTGATAATGTCAAGTTATTGAATGTTTTGGTCGTGCCTCATATCACAAAAAATCATCTATCCATCAGTAAATTAACATCTGATTTCCCGGTTGATGTCACATTTTCTGATAAGTGTTTTACAATTCAGAATCGGTTAACAAAGAAAATTCTGGCTCAGGGAAGGTGTGATAAGGGACTTTATGTGCTTGATAAGGGTGTTCCAGCATTGGTGGCAGCGGTCCGGAACAAGGTCTTGAAGGCTAGTTTTGATTTGTGGCATTTACGTCTGGGGCATGTCCCTTTTTCTGTTATTTCAACATTAAATAAGCTTGACCATTTATCTGTTACTTCAGTATTGCCGAATCCTAGTGTTTGCTCTTCTTACCAATTAGCTAAGAGTAAGAGACTTTCGTTTTCCTTGAATGAAAAACGTGCTTCCAATGTTCTTGATTTAAGACACTGTGATCTTTGGGGTTCGGCACCTATTACTACTTCCGATGGTTTTCATTATTACGTTGTGTTTGTGGACAATTTTTCTCGCTTTTCATGGATTTATCCCTTATGCGCTAAGAGTGGATTTTATGATATACTGGTTCGTTTTCATACTTTTGTTTGTAATCAATTTTCTCGTAAAATCAAAATCTTTCAAAGCGATGGTGGAACTGAATTTGTGAACTCGAGAGTGCGTGATTTCATGGATTTGCATGGCATCCATCATAGACTTTCTTGTCCCTACACGCCGCAGCAAAGTGGTAGGGTTGAACGTAAACACCGTCACATATCTGAAACCGGTTTATCTATGTTATTTCATACTCATGCTCCTGCATATCTTTGGTTCGATGCATTTGTCACTGCTGTTTTTGTTATTAACAGGTTGTCATTTCCATTGCTGAATGACATGTCACCGTTTCAGCTCATGTTCCGAACTATACCATGTTTAAACCTTTTGGGTGCCGTGTGTTCCCGTATCTTCGTGACTATGCTGCTCATAAACTTGAACCTCGCAGCCGTCCTTGTATCTTCTTGGGATATAGAAGTATCTACAAGGGTTTTCGTTGTTTTGATCCTGATTCACTTAAAGTCTTCACTACTCGCCATGATCAATTTGATGAATAGTGCTTTCTCTTTTCTCGAGCTACGTCTACAACTCCGATTTCTGATTTGGATTTCTCCATCTTCTTGGATGCTAAGGACGCCACCTTGCTAATCCCTAGTCATCCTGGTCTTATATCGCCGCCCATGCATGCACATTCTAAAATCATTACACCGGTGCATCTTCTTTCGGATGATCCAGCCGAGCCCTCGCAACAATACATTTTAGCGCCTGCTCCAGTTCAAGACTCTCATTCGTCCGCATCTGGGTTGGCCCCTATCGAGGCCACGCTTGTCAATGCTTCATCTTCAAACAGTCATCCCATGGTCACCAGGGCACGGGCTGGTATCTTTAAGCCTCGTTATCCAGTTGATTTGACAACAACGGCTCTGCTTTCTGCTCTTGCTGCCACTTATGAGCCACGTGGTTTTAAGTCGGCTGCCAAGCATCCCGAGTGACTTACTGCCATATAAGATGAAGTTGACGCACTCCGTTCGAACAATACATGGAAGTTGGTGCCACGTCCTCCTGGAGTAAACATTGTTGGTTCGAAATGGGTTTTTCGTACGAAGTTTCATGCTGATGGATCCATTGAGCGTCATAAAGCTCGCCTTGTAGCGCAAGGTTTTACACAGATCCCCGGCACTGATTTTCATCATACATTCAGTCCGGTCGTTAAAGCTGCTACCGTTCGGTTAATACTGTCAATTTTTGTTCAGCACAATTGGCACTTACATCAGCTTGATGTCAAAAATGCCTTTCCTCACGGTGTTCTTGACAAGCCCGTGTTCATGGCCCAACCTCTTGGCTTTGTCGATCCACAATTTCCTGATTATGTTTGTCACTTACAAAAAGCTATTTATGGTCTTCGACAAGCTCCTCTTGCCTGGTTCCAGCGCTTCAGCATGTTTTTATCGAGTCTTGGCTTTCTTCAAAGTTGTTGTGATTCTTCTCTCTTTCATTTTCACAGAGGTACCTCTATCACTTACTTGTTGCTCTACGTTGATGACATTATAGTTACAGGAAATGACCCGATTCTGCTGCGAAATTTTATCTCTCGAACACATAATGAATTTTCCATTAAGGATCTTGGTCATCTCAATTACTTTCTTGGGCTTGAGGTGTCGTATACCTCTACTGGTTTATTTGTTGGGCAGGCCAAATACGCTCATGACATTCTCGAATGTGCTGACTTATTAGAAGCAAAGCCGGTCCCTACTCCTTTGGCAGCTGGAGAACTACTTCTTAGTACCGGCTCTCCATTTTGTGATCCGACTCTATACAGGTCTCTTGTTGGGGCTCTCCAATATTTAACTATTGCTCATCCGGATCTTTCTTATGCTGTAAATTCGGTTAGTCAGTTTCTTCACTCGCCTACGGATGATCATTTTTTGGCAGTCAAGAGAACTCTGCGCTATGTCAAGGGTACTATGCATTATGGTCTTTCTTTCAAAAAAGGCACTACATTTTCAATTTTGGGTTATTCAGATGCTGACTGGGCTCGTTATATTGAGACTCTTCGTTCCACGTATGGGTATTCTATTTTTCTTGGAGGAAATCTCGTTTCTTGGAGTGCCAAGAAACAACCCACCGTTTCTCGCTCTAGTTGTGAGTCCGAATATCGCGCTATGGCTAATGCAGCGGCAGAACTAGCTTGGGTCACTAATTTACGTAACGAGATTCGATCTCTTCTGTCTTCTCGGCCTCTTCTATTGTGTGATAACAAGAGTGCTATTTTTCTGAGTCGGAATCCGGTTGCTTATAAATGGGATAAGCATATTGATCTTGATTATCATTTTATTCGTGAGCTTGTCTCCTCGGGAAAGCTCGTCACTGGTTTTGTTCCATCTCATCTTCAGCTCGCTGATATCTTTACAAAGAGCTTACCACGTCCTGCTTTTGAGTTTCTACGTTCCAAGCTTTGCGTCTGTCTTCATCCCACGCAGCGCTTGACGGGGGGGTAATAAGGTTCAATGCTAATGGTTAGTTTTGTAATTTTAGTAAACATCCTTTTGTTTGTATTTCCTTATTTAACTCCCATTAGTTACGGGTAGTTTTTTGTATTCTTTACCTATTTAATAGAAACCTAACCATCACCACAATCATTGGTGATCTTCATATCTCATCATAAAGAGGACAAATCAGATGGAAATAAAATTATTGTTAAACTTAAAATTTCTCCTCTTCTCTCCTCATTCCCAATTTTCAATTTCTTATCCTCTCTCTCTCTCCCCGACATTTTTTCAAGTAAACTGGAGGTTGCAGCTCTCTCTCTCTCTCCAATTTTTGAAAAATCAACTGGCGACAACCATCTTCCCGCCCGACGCGAACGTGAACATCTTCCAAAGCCAAAAAAATTAACCAAGAATTGTCAACTAGGGTTCCAAAGGTTTATATTTCCCTTTTTCTCTTTTCTTTTTCATTAACTAAAAAAGACGATAATTGATGAGCTGAAATGGGATTTTCATAACTGAGTTGATAAATTTTATTGTTATTTAAATTGATTTGGAAGTTATGTAAATAAGATTTTCAACTGAAAATTGTAAGGGTGGGCTTCATAGTAGTTAATTTATATGCTTATTTAGTAAGATTGAATCAGGTTCTTCTAATTTCCATGAAATTGATTTTCATTTTTTGAAGTCAAATTAAACAATTTTCATCGATTGATTTACCATACATTTGTCCCTTTGAGATTATAAAAATGTGCACCTTAGCTATCAATATTGTAGACCACTAGCTACTTCTAATTACACAATTAAACTTTAATTTGCCAAAGTTCTTGAAGTACGAGAAGGAAATTAATTTATATTTGGTGAAAGTCAGAACATAGTAGATATGATCACCACTTTGCTTTGGCAAAAGATTTTAAGTCATAGTAAATTCAAAAAATTTGAAATAGAGGAATGTAGTCGAATATCTTATAAATTTTTATTACTTGAGTTTATTTTAGAGGTGTCTGTGTTTCAAATCATCCAAGGTAGATGTGGGGGCATCGATGCTAGTTGCATGAGCGCTTGTAGATGACGCATCGTTGATCGAGGCATGAAGCAGATTTCTGATGAAAAAGCTCAAATATTTGATATATGAGATTGGTTACATTGATGAAGAGGAATGACGATTAATCGATTGAATAGAAGCCAAAGTCGGGATGAGATGTTCATATGAGACCCTAAGCCTGTACAAAATAAGAGAAAATGTCTATGGTCGGGGAAGGAGAAAGGCATGTCTTAGAGTACTCGAGCTTGTAATTTTTGGCGTCGGAGCGGCCATGACAAGCTCAATTGTCCAGACTGGTTGTAGTTCCAGTTGTTTGCAAAAATTAGTTCATGTTTTGTTTGCGAAAATTAGATAATCATATTTTTCATGTTATTTGAATGTGATTTGCAAGACCCATTTTCTTGTTTTGTTGCTATTGAATCTGGTAAACAGTGTGTCCCTTTATTTGAATGTGATTTAAGACTCCATTTTATGGATATTTTCTTGTTATTTGAATTTAATTTTATGGATATTTTTCTCGCATGGGGATGTGGATGATTGGACTTGGATGAATTGGGTGATATAATTTGGTTTATGCAAGTATTTGTGGATACAATATGTGATTGTATCATATTATTTCAAGGTGCCTTTGATTTATTTTCTGCCGGTGATTAATCCATGGTATAAACAAGTTGCAATCAAGTTTTTCCAAGTAGCATTTGGTTCCTTATAGTTTTTCCTAGTACATCTCATTTGGTTCGTTCCTTATAGTTTTGTCTTAGTGCATCTCCACTTTGAGAATAAATGAGGTTGTGTTTTTGTTATTTTTATTTGCTTTGTGTACTTTCCATAACTTGATCTTCTAGATATTTAAGTGGTCTTTATTATACCCGGATGTCTGTTGATGAGCAACAACCTCTTTAGTGCGTGTAATAGTCGCTTTTTTGAATATGTATTGTACATTATAAACTTCCATATCATTCTCAGATTAAGTAAACAAATACTTGAAGAGCTATTAAAGATGTGGTCTAAGTGGCATTCACAAAGGTGCTCATCACCAGATTTAAACTTGCTCATAATAATAAAATAGAAACACCTTGTAAAACATAAGCACTTGTCGTTAAAATTGCATATGAAAATTACACAACTTGATTACAAACATCATCCTTGGTCCTTGAACATGAAAATTACACATGAAAATAGTATAATATTACAAGATCCTTGAACATCAGTTTCCAAAAATTACAAGAATGGTCATTATGAAGCAACATAATCCAACAATGCCCCTGCTTTCTTGTAATCTCACGTCTTATTGCCTCCATCTAATGTCCCATTCGATCCACCTTGACAGACAAAGTAAACGTTTGTTGGTTCATCTTTTAGACCTCTACAATTAACATAGCCAAAATTTCCGACAAGGGTTCCAGTCGGTTTTTGATGTCCGCATCTTCATAAATAATCCACAACCACATTTTAATTCAGTTTTCTCAGTATTCACACTTAACGACGGCATTGGACTGAGAACCCTAATAAAATGATAAACAGGTACATACCAATAACTTTTCTTAGGCAATAACAAGTCCCGAGTCGGAGAATTCAAAGAAATCGGCAACACTAAACAACTTTCATGAGCAAAAATAATACATATATAGAAACTCAATATCGTGTATAAATATAAAATCAAACCAACAAAAATTTTAAATCAAAATAAATATGGAGATAAAATAGAACATAAGCCCCAAACAAAACATACGAAAACATCAAAAACCCGAACGAAAACGCCAAATAAAATCGAACAATCCTAAATCTTAAATAAAAGTATCAAGTTATTTATACAAAAAAATATCCATGTAACAATTACAAACACATTCAATAAAATCAAACTTTCTTTTTACAATTACAAACTACATAAATGTCAAATTATTAATCTTACATAAACCCCGAAAAATTTAACCCTAAGACAAGAAAAAACCAAACCAAACCCCCTAAAAAACTCGAATCCTAGGTACAACGAAAAATAGTAAACAAAACCCCAAAAAAGTTGAAACCCCAAAAAATTTGAACAGAGAGAAAGGTTAAAATCGCAACTTTGGAACCCCAGGATGAAAATTCCTAGTTAAAAGCGATGTTCGCGTTCGTCGGAACCAACTGAAAAAGAAAAGTTAAAAAATCAATCCGCTACTGTTTAAAATCTAAAAAATCGATCTACTCTGCTGTTTTCTAGAAATATCGAAGAGAGAAGGGAGGCGTTCATCGGGCAAGAAGATGGTTGCCGCCTTGATTTTCTTCACAAATTGACGAGAGAGAGGGTAGCAAGCTCCCATTTTGGCTGAAAATGTCGGGGAGAGAGAGAGAGAGGATAAGAAATTGAAAAATGGGATTTCCATGTGATTTTTCCTCTTGTTGTGGCCACGTAGGCGCCACATAGGTGGCTGGTTCCATCTTATGGAACCAGCTGTTGGTTTTGTAACAAAACCGATACAATATGTAGTTTACAATTTGGTAGTTTACAATTTGGTAGTTACAATTGAATTTCACTGAAATTCTAATATAGTATGAAACAAGTTTGCTTGTGTTTTGATAACTTTTTACTTTTCGAATTTGAAGCTAGATTGAGTTTTAAAATTTTAACACCATGTCCAAATTTTATTTTAACCACATATTTTTTTAGAATTACATTTTTAAGTAGCCTTGAAATATGAATTTTGGTACAAGTATTTGTAATTGCTTATGGTGCGCGGATTTAATCTGCTTATTCATTTTCATAATGATACATTTGGATGTTTGTGTATGTAATATTCATTTTGATAATAATTTGGAATTCTATACTGGTGCACTAATGATACATACTGTGACGACGTTAGAAATTTCATACTTGTATATCTTAAAATTCTATACTTGTATTCCATCATCTTGAATAACACTTTTTCTTTAATGAAATTAACAAATTATCATTTTATCAGTCAGCACAGAAGAAGAAATTAGAGCGCATAATGGCCGAAGTATCAATAATGATTCTCAATTCAAAGTCACAAAACTGGACGTCCACTTACCTATCGTCCAGTACCTGATGTACCAAACAAAGGGGGATATGTAAGCATTTGGTACTCAGGGCTCGTTTGGTTTCCTTGATACCAAGGGATAAACCCGAATATCCCGTAATTTCTTGCGTTTGGTTAACATGACTGAAGCTCGTGATAAATGCCTCGGCAAATGATAGTGTCCCTCTTTCTTTTGATAAATAATCCTGGGTGGGGGTTGGATATAACTATCCAACATAATCTGGTTCGTGAAAGTACGATCCTACCCCTCAACAGCACATTTTCATTCCGGATTTGCCTGCTGACTTGGAGCAATTACGATCTAATCTTGATACATACGGGCTCTTCTATGCGAATTGGGTGAAAATTGATGGTGAGCCCTGTTTGAAATTTGAAGAACCCTAGTGCGATACATGCTTCGCTTTTGATCCAATTTCCGCCGATTGATTGTTGAATTGAAGTTCCGTAAACGGTGTTCCGGTGAGCACTGGCCAAAAATTGAGGAACCCTAGTTCGTTAAATTGTCCAATTTCGACCTTGTTTCTTGCGATTGGGTGCGAAATTGAAGTAACCTAGTTCGTTAAATTTTTTAATGGCCTCAAGCGACAAAACCCCCGGTCCAATGCCGCCCGACGACGGCTCCGTCCCTCCGGGAAAGCCGATGACCGTGGGGCAGCATATTCTGGATAAAGGGGCTCAAATGTTGCAGTCCCTTAAACCCATCAAGAATATGAGCAGCATGTCTGCACCTTCGCCGTTTACAGCCAAGACATGACCCGACAGATCGAGACCCACCACTACGTGACCCCGGTCAACCAGGACTTTCTGCAGTGCGCCGTTTATGATTCTGATGACAACACCGGCCGCCTCATCAGTAATTAGTTTAATTTTCAGAAACTAATTAGTTTTGTTTTGTGTAGATTTATTAATGATTTCTTCAATTTCACATTACTTGTGTACGCGTTGAGTACATTGTATCGGACCGGATTTTCGACACCCTTCCACTGGAGGAACAAATGCTTTGGCATTCTCACGGTTACGAGGTGATTTTTTTTAATTGTTATTAAATTTTAAAATATCGACTATGATTTAATGTAATTTGGTGAAGAAAAATATCCGGAACGGATATTGGCGCCAAAAATATTTACGAGTTCACCAATGTTTTCATCTTCAAAGTGTTCGGATACAGTTTTTGAACATTTTGTTAATGTTCGGGTGAAACTTCCGAATACTTGTTTAATGTTCGAATTCTTTTTTCGAATGTGTTAATTTTTAATGTGTTCAAAAACTTCATCCAAACATTAACACAATGTTTGAAAATCTTATCCGAACATCCTGAAGATGAAATATATAAAAAATAGGGGCGCCAATATCCAGGTTGAAAAATGAAATTATTGTGGAATATGTGGTCGGGTCTAATAAGAATAGAGTAAACCAAATATAGTTCATTTTTTTCTTGGAATTTATATTAAATTTAAATAATTATGCTTGAAGTTGGCTCGTTTATTAATCGAATCAAAATTGATTCAGTCAAGTTTGAACAAATCGATAATTGTTTATTTAAATAAGTTTTTTTTCAACGATCAATCTCGAGTCGAATATCATGAATATGATTTGTTTCTCAACTCTACATACGATATACGGTGTATGTAGATCACATCAGGGTTGTGGGTGAACCCTTGAGTCCCCGAGATGATTCAGAGGCCGGAGCTCCAAGACTTGGCCCGGACCTATGGCAAATTTTGGTGTACTTGGCAAGTTGATAGAGGTTATAATTCTAACTCACTAATAGCATCATTTAAAAAATAATAATAATTTAACGAATCAAATTGAATTATAACAAAAAAAAAAAAAAAAAACTTGAATATATATGTTGAGCACAGGTGATAGGGTACCACTCGGTGCACCTGCACTAATGGTGTCACCACAAGGGGTGAACCTGGGGATGGTCAAGCCGGATCTTATTCAGAAGAGAGATGAAAAGTATATCGTCCGATGAACTGACAAGGAAGAGGATAGACATTGCAGTGCCTGAGACCACTGTTAATCCTAATTATGCCGACTATTGGATGAAGGCTGGCAAAGGTTTTGCAATTGATGTCCACCAAACGGAAATGATGTCCACGGCTCCATTTCCCTGATTGAGATCAATATTTACGTTTTTCCCTTTTTCAATAAATCTCCTGTAATTATTGTGAGTGGAAATTATGTATGGTTGTTGTCAATCTTGGAGAACTTGGGTTTCAATAAAGCTATGTTCTAACTACATTTGTAGGACCTCTCGTCTTCTTCTTCTTCTTCTTTTTTTTTTCTTCTTTATTTTGGTCTTTCTTTGTTTGTTTTGTTCCTTTGTGTCCCTTGTTATTGACGGTTGCTAACAGTGGAGGGGTTCAGCTCATAAGCTTTTTGCAGTTCGAGGTTTGTTCGTGTCCGGTTGTTTTTTGTTAGTGGCCGCACTGATGATGGTTGTGATGTAGTGAGGTTTTTGGGTTGTTTTCAGGAGTGTGGTTTTGCAAAGTCCCTACTCGGTGGAGTGGTGTTGTAGTTTGTGGTTTTGTTTTTTTGTTTATTCTGTTATTTACTTGGTTTGTTTGGTTGATACCTGTGTTGTCGTTGCCTAGACCCTATCCATCCTGGTTGTGGGTCGTTTTGATGGTGTCTCAATCACTTCTAGACTAATTTATATATTAGCGATATATTATTTTGGTGGATTTAAATATATTGTTCACACACACAAAAATATCTACAATATGAAATAGGTTCAAGCATTACTCAGCAGGCAGTAAACAAAAAATAAATAAGTAAAAATCTAGAAAACATTAAATTATATAAAAAAAACTCTCGAGATTCGAGAGCGTTTGATGGTTGACTATGCATCCCCTGAATAACCCCTAATCGCTTTCTAATTGTCTAATTTCATCGACTTGACTCAATCAAATCGCCATGTAAACTACAAACCTCACCCCAGGCGAAGCCAAGAGCGACGTTTATTCGGTGTGGGCACTCCCACCGGAGGAGCTGACGCCGCGGCTGAAGAAACTGATGGACGGCCTCAGATCGGAGTTCGGCGGCCCCAGTTCGAGCCCCACGCGATGGTCGTCGGAGCTATCAGCTTGACGGAGAGCGAGGCGCCTGATATGCTCAACAAGGCCTGCGAGGGGCTCAAGGCGTATACCGCCACCTTGGACAAAGTCGCCACCGGCACATTCTTCTACCAGTGCATTTTTCTTCTCCTTCATCCGACGCCTCAGGTGAATTTCCTGATTTTCCCGCCTTTTCTTGTTTGGTTATTATTTATTGAAAGTGAAAATCGAATTTGTTCTGATTCTTTTGTTTGTCCATTCAATTGTCAATTTTCGCAGCGATGAATGAGACCTTTAATTCTGTGTTGAGCTCGAAAAACTAGGCTGAGGGTGTTTTGGACAATGCTCCATTTATCTCGTTAATCCCATGAACCAACGGAAAAAAATACCCACATAACCTAAAATCAGAATTTCACCAATCCTTCGAAACAAACATGAGATACTTTTATCCCAACAGTGCAATCTTGGCCCATTATATTAATTTGTCCAATCCTGTCCGGGGACCAAACGAGCACTCAGTGTCATAAATTGTTGATAAAGGAAGGTCCGTGAAGTTTTTGTGGGTAACTTCATGAAGGATATAATACAAAATGAAGATATGGATGATACCGTTCGCTAAGAAAAAGTTGTTGGAAATTTATTAATTTCCAATTAAAGTGGTCAATATATTTAATTATAATTATATTTTGTTATTGTATTATTATTTTTGTTGGACTCAATTAAGTGATCTAATTAACGCAAGAGTCCTAACTACTGGAATGTGATATGCACTTAATAAGTAGATATCTACAACTATATAAAGACTACATGGTTATAGTCCCCAATATACTAAATCGTACATTGTTTTCTACTCTCCCCATCAAGATAGAAAACTAAGGCCCCTTATGAGATTTAGGTGAGGAAGATCATAAAACCAACCCAAATTGTTCGTGTTCTTGCTTGCTTTTAGATTAGGAGTCCCGTCTCGTGTTACGGGAGTTGATTTATGCATACGATTACGACTATGAATCCAGGTATTACGTTAACCCATAAATCTTTGATGATTATAGCGTGATGTTTATATCCTAGAATTATTCCGCCTGTTTTAGAATATGTTATATGAATTTTATGTGTTATATATATATATAATTCCAACAGGTGGTATCAGAGCAGTCATCACTGCTTAATTGTTGGATCTTATGGAATTTAAGTGAATTATTTGGATTATATAAGTTGTAAATGAGCTTATCTAGTTATTTTGTATAGTTATTTTGTATTGATGAGTTTTAAATCTAATTTTAGTGATTTTAGACTTATCAAATTAGATTTAAGCCTAATTTGGTTTTTCAAGGCTTTCATCTAAATAAAGTTAATAGATTAAAGTTTAATTTGGTTTCTATAATTTAATTAAAATTTAAATTGAGAATGTATTTTATTGGAGAATGATTAAATATTCTCATTCGGATAGTCTAGTAATTTTCAATTAAATCAATCAAAACAACAAGCTACCTTCGTAGTCTCTGATGTAGAGAGCGATTTTTTGATAATTATATAGATTGTAATGTGAGATTTAGTCATGCGAATTGTGATCAGCTGTTCAGTTTGACACAATTTGGCCGATAACGCTACATTGTTAATTATACCAACTCTCAATTTAAATTCTGATGTGGGTAATTTGATATTTGGATTCTCGTCAAGTTTTGACTCAAATTACAAACTGATTTTTAGCTTAAAATTTATATATTGAACTTGGTCTGTATATTGTGAATTTAATTCACATTTCAGTTAGAATTGAGCACAATTGGGTTACACGAGGCTCAAATCTAAATAAAGTTGTATTTTAAAGTCTAGTTTAGTTTGATGGACTTTAAATTCAAATACATTAAATATAGACTCATGTTCATATATAATTGTATTTTTTGGACTCAAATTAAAATTTGCGTTAATTCAATTACATTAAATCCAAATTAAAATTAGATTTTGGGATTAATATTTGTTGATCTTGAAATCTTTATAATGATTGAATTTTGGGTTTATTTGACTCAAATTCATATAAGGAATTTTGGATAATGAACTTGAATATATGGTATTGGGTTAACAAAGGGTGGAATTAATTCAACCCATAAAGATTGAATTATTATTGAATTTATTCGATAATTAATCTATAAAAATATAACCCATATTCAGTTAGAAGCTATGAACTTGAGTCATACTATGGTTTTAGTTTCAAATCCAATTATGGTTATATTGAGCTTATTTTATTAAGCTCGTTGTTGTCGTAGATTTATTCTACATAAAGGAATGGATTTTTGGCCTAATTTATTGGGTCCTAAATTCAAAATAAGTTAATTTTTGGGTTTTGAGCTTGTTTTAAATTTAATTCAAGAACATTTAAGTTATTTAAGTCTTAAATCAAAATAAAGTTGGATTCAATCCATATGTATTTTATAGGGGACGACGTTTAACTTTATTCAGTTGAGTAACAATGAATTGTTCTTACTCAATTGGTCTAGTAATTTTCATTTTGGTTAATCAAAATAGCACGTAGCCTTCACAACCTCTGTTGTGGAGATAAACTTTATTGATTTTACATAGATGATGGTGTGAAATTATTTATACGAGTTATGATCGACCCTTCGGTCTGACATAGCCTGGACAAATAACAAAGCACATGTGATGATAAACACGTGACAGTTACATCTTTCTTCTTTTCATGTGGGCATTGATCGGTACTTCGATAGACTTTGTCTAACAGAACTTATTATCAGTGTTTGATCATTGCAACAAGAATACCGCTGCAGTTACTTTTCTGTCCTTCGACGAGATTAATGTTGTACTAGGTTCCTTGTATTGTGTCCCCATTTGGTTCATTTTCCCATAATTCATTTTGTGTTACAACATAAATATTAATTGTAAACATTTTTGTTTTGTTCTCTAAATTGATTTTCCTCTTTATTTTAAGTTATTTGCCAATGCTGAATTTTAAGTGCTTGTGGCACTGATTATCTGATAATATTTAGGGCATTAAGTATGAGGTTAATAATGCAAAAGGTTCCTTCTAGATATTTGTTGAAACTATTGATTTCTTAATTATTGTTTCACCAAGGAAGTAGAACATTTATGAGTATATTAGGAAATGTATGTTCTCTCGATGTTATTGTTTGAACGAGAAAATACATAAGTGCTCGATTTGCATTTATCCCTCATAATAAAGTTGCAGTAGGACACCACATTTGGAATGCAAAAGTAATAATATAAGGAATTCAATTTTTTATTTTTTCATGATAGTGAGAATGTTCTAAGTACGCTTCTCATTTTAATATTAATTGTTTGTGTTTTGTACATTTAAGTATTTGGTGGGTAATTTCTCACAAAGTATTACAGTAAAAATATTTCTAATTGTGGAGTCAATGGTCAAGTGATATTGAAAGATACATCTATACAGGACTATGACAAAATAAATGTAATTGAGGCTATATGGGTTTAAGTTGCCATTGATTAAAGTCATCTGAATTTGAAAGAGCTTACGGTTAAATTTTATCTCTCTCTATATTCAAATATTATAGTTTCATTATCTATGACGACGATGCCTCTTATTTGCATGACTTTTCATATGTACAAAACATATACTCTTTAAGGATATGGTAAGAAATATGCTTCGTCTATTTTCTTTACTGTAAATTTTGGAGAAGCAATTGATAATGCAATATTAATTTCTATTAGAGTTCTAAACTAAGTAGTAGCAAACTAAATCCCCATATGGATATTGGTTATGCAAAATTCTATATTTGTATGTTTGGGGTTATCCAACTAAAGTATGGCTTTCGGGTCTCCAACAGAACTTGGATTTACGAATGCAAGTTACTACTTTAGTTAAGAACTTTAGAAGGTCTTTTGTAATGGGATATAAATTTTGTTTGAGACATTTGAGCTTGAGTGGGAGAAAAGGTGATTGGTTTTATCATTGGTAAGGGTTATGATATCCTACTATAATTGTATTTGACAATGATTCCTTCGTAACATTATTCAATATGAAATTTTTGGGTCACCAAAGTAATATTTAGAAATTCACCGTCTAAAGGCAAACTCAACAATCTCAAAACAAGCTATTAGGTACATTATATGAAACCTCGAGATGACAATTATATTTTGGAATCTCGTCTAGTTGTCAATAACTTTGAGTCTAATTGGTCATAAATGAATTTAAAACCGAAAAGATTTTCATGACAACATTGAGAGATATTTAGTATGTTTATTCGATAATTTTCATCTTAATAAAGACATTGATTGTAAATTGACTTTTCTCTTTGGTTATTGGAAAAATCTTTAGAATCATGTGGTATTAATTATGACTCGTTTGAGTTGGCTCCTTATTTATGGTATTATAATTATCATTAAGTTACTATATTGTTTGGTGTTGGATTAAATATAGTTGATAATTGTAGATATCGTAAGTTCAGTGGGAGCACTCCATTACTAAAGACAATGAGTTTAACTCATTTATTGCTCTAAGAATGAGTATAAAGTTGATATATACAAAGACTACTTATGTTTGGAAGTCTTTTGTATGCTTAAGTATGTAAGCTTTTGGATTTCGCTTTACATAATATCTTGGCAAATAATTAACATTGATATGGTTTATTTTGGAAATCCTAAAGGGTTTATAAAATGTAACTAGAGAACAAAAATGATTTTATGATCTATTATCGGAAATCAGATTTTCTGGAGATCATTAGGTATTTTTTGATTTCGACTTTATTGGATGCCATTAAAAATCCATTTGGCTATATATACGTGCAAATTGAAATAACTATTTTGGAAAAGGTGTCGTGTAGATATTTGTAATTCCTTACAAATTCTTTCTATGTTTTGAGACATCTTATTATGGATATGATTGCAAAATCTGGCTTGCCATATTTCGGCGAGACAACAAGTTTTTTGTTGGTAAAGTAAAGAGTTCAAATTTTTCATGGCACACATAAGGATAAAGTTATGCTAGCAAATTCACTCATTAAGGTATCATCAACACATGAGGTATTTAACGAGCATTGTGCTCACTGGGTGTTACTATGGATATTACCTTAGTTCAGTGGGAGTTGGTGTTCTATGTACTTTTTGTTAAACTTTTAATACCTTCGGTTTTCTGCAGAATAAAATTGATGGTATTTTGAACTCATTATATTTGTTTGTAATGTTTAACATTACTTATTGTTTGATCTCACTAAAGTTGGACTAGTTGGAAATATGCATGATAAAGATCACATCACATGTATTTCCATGCTACTCACCATATTTGATCTGTGTCATTGAGTATATTAGTATGGTGATTATCATGGTTGATTCACGATATTTAGTGTGATGAAAAACTTGATAGTCTCATTGCTATTATATGAGATGGACTAGATTGTCAGGCAGTAGTTGTTGAATAAATTGCGTAAGGTGTACACATAAAGTAATATAATTGTTCGAGAAACGATATGTAGCCTAAGTGGGAGACTGTTGGAAATTTATTAATTTCCAATTAAAGTGGGCAACATATTTAATTACAATTATATTTTTCCATTATATTATTATTATTGTTGGACTCAATTAAGTGATCTAATTAACGCAAGAGTCCTATGACTACTGGAATTTGATATGAACTTAATGAGTAGATACCTGATAGTATCAATTTAGGAGATTATGGGATACCCTAATTGACAACTATATAAAAACTACATGGTTATGGTCCCTGATTTGCATCTTTTTGTACATATTTTCATTACCGTTTTTGTTTCACGTTGCGTGTTTTTTGCTTGCTTTTTGTTGCTTTAGGAGTCGAGTTGGCCGTTTTTCGTATTTCTAGATTTTCTTAGTTTTCGTACGTTTTATTATTAATTTTCGTAGTTTTTCACTTTTTCATTTTCTTGGCTGTAGGACGTCCAAGCGGGGCCCACGCTCGTTTGGGATCGTTGATACTCGACTCGGGAATGGACGACAAAGCAAGGAAGCGCAACGAACGAGGTTCGATAAACCGGCGGACGCGAAAAGAATGAGAAATCGAGCCGGGCGCTGGAATCCAGTCGGCCGACTGGATGTTCAGTCGATCGACTGAATTTGTAGCCGATCGACTGAACCGGCAAAAATCGACTGGATTCCAGGGACTTTTGGCATTTTGGACGACGCAGTCGATCGACTGCCTACTTGGTCGATCGACCGCAGTCGATCGACTGGACCCCTCAAGATCGACTGGATTCCAGGGCTTCAGGCCGTTTTGACATCGCAGTCGATCGACTTCCGACATGATCGATCGACTTCCAGTCGATCGACTGCTTTTTCAGTCGATCGACTGAAAAGCAGAAATTTTGAAGAAATAAGTAATCACACGTCATTTCAAGCAGACAACTAGCATCAGAAGGCTTTCTTCCCCAAGGAAGCTCCTCCAAAACCAGCTTTTCTCCTTTTCARATTRGCTTATTTTAATTTCCATAAATCCTAGTAATTAGTGGTAGATCAGTTAAGCTTAGATCTTAGTTGGTTAATGTTCGAGCTTTGATTTAGATTGCTTTTGTGAAGAATCCTTCAAGTTTTCAAGCTTTTCTCCTTCAAGCTTTTGAGTAATCACATACATTTGGTAAACTCTTTCCATTAATATAGCTTTATTTCCATGTTATTTCTCTTGATCTTGTGTTGAAGTTTGATTTTTGCTTAGTTGTTGTTTTGATCATTCAAAATTCCTATTTTTATTTTATAGCTTTCTAGCTTATGAACTTATGCTTTTAAGTTATCTAGTTATAATCAATTTCTAAGTTTGTCAAAGTTTTATAAGATCTTCCTTTTTTTTAAACCTTTAATTAAATGCTAAGTTAATCTTGTTGACTTATTCAAATAAGCTTGACTTTAATTTTTCCTCCATTTTCCTTAATTTCAAATTATTAAGTTTTAATAAGTTAATTAGTTTAGATAGATCATTTTTAATATAAGCTTTAATTTCCTCTAAATGTTTTAATTTTTTTTAAATCTTGTATTTCCATATAAATCTTAGTTGTAAAAACGAAAACCGAACAATGACTACCGCTTTCTTAGGTCAAATTAGTTTAACCAAAACCGACGATAAGAACAACTGAGAAACCGAAAGCCGATCACATCCATCCTCGAGAGACACGACTCGGGACAACTTACTGCATCTACAATCGACTCCGTACTATTGCGGAGACGATTCTTAGAGCGCTAAGAAATCCTCGATCAAATTTTGGCGCCGTTGCCGGGGATGGATTAAAGCCAATGGCGTTCTTATTTGTTCCTATTGTCATTGTGAATAAGTAGTTAGATAATTATTTTACATTCGATACGCGTGATCTTTTGTCTTTGTTGTGTATGCAAGGTAGACGATCGCTCAGACAGGAGTTGACTCCATTCTTGCCTAACCCCGAAAGGTTGCGACGAGACGCACGAGCCGCTTCAAGGCAAGACACATCCAACGTCCCGTTGCCTCCTTTATTATCTTCGTCGATAGAAGAGCAAAACATGGCCACTCCGTTTGAAAACCCGACCCCCTGCCCCTGCCCACGACAACCAAGGGGTCCCGCCTCCACCAATGTCGACCGGCCCCGCGCCGTCACCTCAAGCGGCGACTCATCAAGACCCACATCCGGTTTTCGCGACGACGTTCGACCAAGGGGGAAATGGTTTTACGAACCAAGACCCCCAAAGTTCGAACACTCAGTTTCACGGGACGCCTTACCAAGGCCCGATAATCGAAGGGCCACCGTTCCCATATCAACCGCCGTTCCAAGTCCCGAGACAATTTCATCAAGGTCCACACTACGCCCCTCACGCGCACGAGCCTCGATTTCCGCATCCGACCGGGCCCGTGCCTCAATTCGAAATCCGATACCTCAAGACTATCCACGAGCGCCCGCCGTCAACGAAAATCCTTATGCCGCTCGCGATATCGGAGGACACCCTTTCGCCACTCCCGACGGGGGCCCTACCAACAGTATAAAAGAAG
>BMAC01000141.1:796644-851053 GCA_014905375.1 Phtheirospermum japonicum
ATAAGGTATCCACGCCATACCACCCACAAACGGCCGGTCAGGTTGAAACGAGCAACCGTCAAATCAAGAACATTCTCGAAAAGACCGTACAACCGAACAGAAAAGATTGGTCATCAAAGATCGTGGATGCCTTATGGGCCATCCGCACGGCCCATAAGACGGTTCTCGGAATGAGCCCCTATCACCTTGTGTACGGGAAGTCGTGCCACTTACCGGTCGAAATGGAACATAGAGCCTTGTGGGCCATCCGAGCATGCAATTTCGATTTGAAACAAGCCGGCGAGGAGCGGAGGCTCCAAATCAAGGAGCTTGACGAGCTAAGAAACGAGGCATTCGAGAGTGCTCGTATTTACAAAGATCGGATGAAACTCCTCCATGACACCCAAGGAGTTAGAGGAAGGGATGCAAGTGCTCCTTTACAACACCCGACTCGCGTTGTTTCCCGGGAAGCTCATGTCGGAGTGGAGCGGTCCGTACACGATCGAGAAGATATCCCCGTTCGGAGCTGTGACATTGATTGATCCCAAAACGAACGAGCATTTCCAAGTTAATGGCGCACGAGTAAAACCTTACCGACACAGTATGTTACAAACCAAGGCACTCGAGCCTATGATCGTGGAGGAGGAAGACCTGAGTGATCTGCCCCCGATGGGATCTTGATCATGGAATTGGGATCGTCGAGCGAACGACGTAAACTAAACGCGCTACGTGGGAGGCAACCCACGACGTTCTAACCCTTTCTAACTCTTTTCTTGTTCTTCTTTCAATCTAGTGTATATTCTTTATTTAAGTAGTGTTTATGAAGTTTTTGGGTTTGTGTAGGTCCATTCTGGAAGTTTTTGGAGAAAACAGGATCAAAATTAGAGTAGACTACTGGAATGCAGTCGATCGACTGCATATCTAGTCGATCGACTGGAATGCCTGTCGATCGACTGGAATGCCTGTCGATCGACTGGAATGCCTGTCGATCGACTACCCAATCGACAGACGGGTTTGAATCGACTGGATTCCAGAAATTTTCAAGCTTTTTGCAAGATCAGTCGATCGACTGGTCTTCTGCTGATCGACAGACAGTCGATCGACTGGTCTTCTGCTGATCGATAGACAGTCGATCGACTGTCGCCCGATCGACTGGGGAGGATAAATCGACTGGATTCCAGAACTTTTTAAGCTTTTGACAAGAGTGGTCGATCGACTGTCAGCAGTCGATCGACTGCAGTCGATCGACCGAGGAATGCAGTCGATCGACTGCCCTGACTGCCCCGAATCCTGCGTTCTATATATAGAGAAGTCGATCGCCATTATTTTTCCCCACACTAAATCGACGGGAGAGAGCAGAAAAATATAAAAAAAAGAAAGAAAAAGAGCCGAAAAAAAAAGAGAGAAACCGATTTTGGTCGATCGACAAGAGAAAATAACCGCGGGAATTCTCAAGTTTCTTCCTTCCTTTCTCCTTTCAAATTTCTCCTGGGGCTTGTTCGATTCTTCGTTCCTTTTCCGAACCTTATTCGAGGTAATTCGCTTGAGCCATTCTCTTTGGGAACTTGGCAATTGATTGGTTGTGTTTGGGTAGGAATTGGGATCCATTCTTGTTTTATTTTCTCCTTTAAAAATCTCGCCCACACAGTGCTCGACAAATTGTCCCAAAGAATATTCGAATTGATTTTTCTTCGTTTTTCCGTGGTTTTTCATTTCGTTCGGTTTTTGAAACTCCCTACTACAAACCCGACTACCTTCTTCCCCATTTTCACCATATACAATGGCCGGCCACTCCGACGATGAAAATATTTTCGGCCTTCCCCAATACCCCGATATCYCCGGAAATTARGGTGCCCCCTTCCCCATCTATTCTACCTACGAGGGGGAACTTTTCCAAAATCTTTCCCAGCGACACTTCGCTACCCCTCGTTTCATAAACATTGATCGGTTAGAAGAGTGGGCGGCGAACGGGGATTTTGACGGATTCGGCACGCGTCTACTACATTTCATCGACGCGATGAACGGCCGAACATTCGCATCTTTCCGGGCATCGGCTTATCAGGAGCTAGTGCTCGAGTTCTTCACCACGTACCAAGAGACCGACGACGGGGGTTGGAATGTCCGTTGTGGGGGAATTGAGCACCGGATCGATCAGGGGGTGCTCCAAGGGGTGCTCGGGCTTGACTGCCAACAGTATTCGTACACGCAGTTGCCCGGTTTTCATGCGGATGAGTTTTGGCAGAGTATCACGGGTGGACGTGGTACCCGTGATCGTTACTCGGCGTCGGCAATCACCGATTTGGCTCTACTTGGGGCTTACAAGTTCTTCGCCCATGTCTTGATGGGTAAACACGAGAGAACCAACCTCACCCACCACGAGGTGTACGTGCTTTGGTGCATATCGAATGGACATCCGGTCCCGTTCTTTCCGTTGATCCGTGGGCAAATTCGAGGGATACGGAAAATGAGGGGAGGAAGCATCGCACGAGTCGGCATGGGGCCGATGATCACCATTCTTGCCCGATACTTCGGGTTTGAGGCCGAGTCGGTAAACATGACACGCGTCGACCTTATGGAGTTGGCGTTCAAAACGCCGAGAGCCCCGACGAACCCGGCGAGCCAAAATCCGAGACGTCAGCGCCACCGAGGACATAAGTAGGATGAGGCCGGCGACGTCCCAAACACCGGTTCGGGCGCACACCACGGAGCGAGCACGAGCCATGCGGCAGTCCCGTAATACGGAGGTCCGAGCACCGGCTCGGGTCCCGAGATGGGTTGGAACGATTTCCAACAGGCCGTGTTTTCCCGTTTCGACCAGCTCACAGCCCGTTTTGACCAGCTCGACGAGGGGCAGGAACAAAATGACCGAGCTTTCCGTGGCCTCCATAGCCGGCTCCTTTTGGTCGAGAGTCGGTTGCGTCGGAACGACGACGACGGTGACGGCGGAAACGAGGAGGAGGAAGACGAGGCCGCGACCCTCCGTGTCCGACCTAGGAGACGTCGTTAAACCTCCTAGTTATCCTTTGTTTATTTTATTTTGTTTATTGTTTTTGTGTGTTCTTTTGTTTATCGTTCGATTATGTTCTTTTATTTCTCGTCTCGACTCTTGTAAAAAAGAAAAACTCAAATTAGAAAACATATAGTTTTTTGTTTTTGTATATAGTTTAATTTCATTTTCTTCGAATATATTTTCAAAATATAAAACAAATTTGAAAAATAAAATCCAAACAAATTAGAAAATTCAAAAACTCAAAAATATTCTCGTTTTTGTAAATAGTTTGTTTTTGTGCAAATCTTCCACCTTGCCTTACCTTGTAGATAGATTGTTGCTTGACTCGGCTCCCGGCGACAACTTTTGGCACAAACACGTTGACACAAGCTCAGAAATAGGGGCGTTATTCTTTTCCCTACATCTTTTTACCGCTTTTATTAGCTCAAATACCAATGTGGACATTGCTAGGTTTTAAGTGTGGGGTGGTTAGAATCGTCCTAGGTTTTTAATTTCGTCGTGTGCTTGCTTGTGTTAGTTTGAGAAACGTGTGTGCTATTGTTGCTTGGACCCTTGGCGAAGTGACGCGGTTTTGATGATTTGTAAGGATGTTTAGATTTTCGATCGAATTTAGTGGATTTAGGTGGTTTAACTTGTTGGGATCCCCGTTCGGTTTTAGCTTCGTGCTATCCTTGTGCTCGTTTGGAACTAGTGCCTCGACTAGCCCTCGTCATTAAACACTCTCTATAGGTTTTTGTTTGTGATTTGGAGTCATCAATTGCTCCACGTGCTCGATCGGAAATTTGTAAGTTGCTGGTAGCAACGAATGATCGGAGTCGTTGATAGCTTCGTATTTTCATTTATTTATTCAAGTACCTCACGTCTACGGTACCTTTGAAGTTAAAAAAAAAAAGAAGAAGAAAAAAAAAAGAATACGAAAAGAGATGAATAAAAAAGGATACGTTATAAATCCTTGAAGTTATTGTGTAGCACATTTTTCCCTTTGTTTCAATTTTTAGTATACTTTTGTAAAGAGAGGTGTTGATGATCTTGGCTAGTCGGGAGCCGATTAACGGTTCGAGCGTGGATAGACCTTAGCCGGGGCAAGGACGGGGAGACCGACTTGTTGGATTGTTTAAAGTCCTTTTAGGTTTCGGAAGTCGATCTAAATTTCCTTAACAAAGCACATTGTCGTCCTTTTAGCCAAAGCTAACAAGTAACGTAGCGTACGACGTCTCGAATTACCTTGTGCATTAGTTTAGGGTTGGTCGGGGGTAGTTTTGTAAATATACGTTAGTTTTGCTTGAGGACAAGCAACCGTTCTAAGTGTGGGGTGGTTGATTTGCATCTTTTTGTACATATTTTCATTACCATTTTTGTTTCACGTTGCGTGTTTTTCGCTTGCTTTTTGTTGCTTTAGGAGTCGAGTTGGCCGTTTTTCGTATTTCTAGATTTTCTTAGTTTTCGTACGTTTTATTATTAATTTTCGTAGTTTTTCACTTTTTCATTTTCTTGGCTGTAGGACGTCCAAGCGGGGCCCACGCTCGTTTGGGATCGTTGATACTCGACTCGGGAATGGACGACAAAGCAAGGAAGCGCAACGAACGAGGTTCGATAAACCGGCGGACGCGAAAAGAATGAGAAATCGAGCCGGGCGCTGGAATCCAGTCGGCCGACTGGATGTTCAGTCGATCGACTGAATTTGTAGCCGATCGACTGAACCGGCAAAAATCGACTGGATTCCAGGGACTTTTGGCATTTTGGACGACGCAGTCGATCGACTGCCTACTTGGTCGATCGACCGCAGTCGATCGACTTCCGACATGATCGATCGACTTCCAGTCGATCGACTGCTTTTTCAGTCGATCGACTGAAAAGCAGAAATTTTGAAGAAATAAGTAATCACACGTCATTTCAAGCAGACAACTAGCATCAGAAGGCTTTCTTCCCCAAGGAAGCTCCTCCAAAACCAGCTTTTCTCCTTTTCACATTTGCTTATTTTAATTTCCATAAATCCTAGTAATTAGTGGTAGATCAGTTAAGCTTAGATCTTAGTTGGTTAATGTTCGAGCTTTGATTTAGATTGCTTTTGTGAAGAATCCTTCAAGCTTTCAAGCTTTTCTCCTTCAAGCTTTTGTGTAATCACATACATTTGGTAAACTCTTTCCATTAATATAGCTTTATTTCCATGTTATTTCTCTTGATCTTGTGTTGAAGTTTGATTTTTGCTTAGTTGTTGTTTTGATCATTCAAAATTCCTATTTTCATTTTATAGCTTTCTAYCTTATGAACTTATTCTTTTAAGTTATCTAGTTGTAATCAATTTCTAAGTTTGTAAAAGTTTTATAAGATCTTCCTTTTTTTTTAAACCTTTAATTAAATGCTAAGTTAATCTTGTTGACTTATTCAAATAAGCTTGACTTTAATTTTCCCTCCATTTTCCTTAATTTCAAATTATTAAGTTTTAATAAGTTACTTAGTTTAGATTGATCGTTTTTAATATAAGCTTTGATTTCCTCTAAATGTTTTAATGTTTTTTTTTAAATCTTGTATTTCCATATAAATCTTAGTTGTAAAAACCAAAACCGAACAATGACTACCGCTTTCTTAGGTCAAATTAGTTTAATCAAAACTGACGATAAGAACAACTGAGAAACCGAAAGTCGATCACATCCATCCTCGAGAGACACGACTCGGGACAACTTACCGCATCTACAATCGACTCCGTACTATTGCGGAGACGATTCTTAGAGCGCTAAGAAATCCTCGATCAGTCCCCAATATACTAAATCGTACATTATTTTCTACTCTCCCCATAAAGATAGAAAACTAGGCCCCTTATGAGATTTAGGTGAGGAAGATCATAAAACCAACCCAAATTGTCCGTGTTTTTTCTTGCTTTTGAATTATGCTTGCTTTTGGATTAGGAGTCCCGCCTCGTGTTATGGGAGTTGATTTCTGCATACGATTACAACTATAAATCTAGGTATTCCGTTAATTCATAAATCTTTAATGATTATAGCGTGATGTTTATATACTAGAATTATTCTGCATGTTTTAGGATATGTTATATGAATTTTATGTGTTTTATATATATAAAATTCCAACAAAAGTCACAAAATCCAAAGATAAGATTATTGGAGCAATTGTGAGGACCAATTGATATTGTTTATAGAATAATTTAGTAATTTAGTTATTTGCCTTAATATGATAATACAATGCTGATTGCAGTTTTTTTTCCTTTGGTGAGATAGTCATCAACAACAATGAGATTTCATTTTTTTTGAAATAGTTACCGAATGAGAATAACCGTTATTCGATAAGTGGACCATTTGTGGAGTCAAAAAATTCCACACTACATTCATCACTAACCGATTGAAATACACACTACATACATCTCATAATACTTAATAATGATCCATATTAATTTGAATTTGATACTAACCTTTAAAAATCCATATTACTAGTGACAATAATAACATATGAGTATATTATGCTTTGTATATGAAAGTTTAGTTTTATGAATTACAAGAAATATTATGTTCTTTTGGAAATTATAACAGTTATATAAATCTTCTATCGTAATTATTCTAAATATATTTGAAAATCAATATTGAAGGTTGAAAGGGAAAAAACAAAAACATTAAGGTAAGAATCAAGAAAATTAAAGATTTTTATAATATAAAATACTTTCAAAATACAAAAATATAATCATAAAATTGTCCCTTTGAGCTTGTAATTCTCTCGCACCTTACACCCGGTTTATGAAGAAAAAAAACTTTTACCATTTTAAAAACTTACTAAATGTTAGGAAAATCAAAATGAATAAGATATTGTAATTAAATGAATTGAAAAATGAAAGTACTTTAAAAAAAAGAATGACTTGTTTGAAATTGAAAAAAGAAAGTACTTACTTCTGCTGATTCAAATGTGAGCGAAGTGAGAAGATTCGAAAAGTGAGATTGGTAGCGTAATTAATGTCTTAACATGAATAGATATTTGTATAATTGAGAAAGTATATATTAATTTATGTTATAATGAGAATAATATAGCTTAACTAAGAATAAGAGATTTGAATAGATTATATGGGATATTATGTTTCAAAAAGTGTGTTAAATGGGAATTTTTTCCATTATTAAATATAGTGTTAAATAAGGATATTAATGCTAATACATCAAAAATTGATTGCTAAATATGAAATCGGACTATATATTTGTGACGCTCTAACACTAGTGCAGAAACAGTTTTCTAAAATAAAAAATCTAGAACGCGTCAGAAAGAGACGTTCTAGAATATAAGACGGTGGCATTTTCGTAATAAAAGTGTCATAATACCAGAACGCCTTTTTTTAAAGACGTTCTGGTAAATTAAATATCTAGAACGTCTTAAAAAAGGCGTTCTATTATATCATATTATTTAAGATTAACATTTTACATTACCTTTTAAAAAAATGAAAAAAATATTTTACCTTACCTTTTTGGATAGCCCTAGAAAAAAAATACGCCATTCATCTCCTCTCCTCTGCACCTCCGATTCAACCCCCACCATTCCCGAACAACCACCGCCGGCCATCGTCTTGCAATCGCCACCACCAGCTACAATAATCAACCGATTCGAAGCATCCTAACCGAAAGCTTTAATTCTCCACCAATTTCAACCCCTCCGCCTCACAGTCCGACTGGAATCCCGCCCGCACGACGTACTACGCCGCCGCGGATCCCGCTGACGCCGTCGGTGGTGCCTGCGGCTACGGCGACCTGCTGAAGAACGTGTATAACAAGGCCACCGAACTTGCCCTCTTCGAGAAGGGACAAATCTGCGGCGCCTGCTTCGAGATCCGCTGCGTCGATGACCTCTGGTGGTGCATCCCCGGCACCTCCATCAAGTTACTTTTACGGTAAATTATAGTAATCTTTAAATTCGCCCTGCTTCGAAATCCGCTTGATGTAGGATTGGGGACCGCGCGGTCAATTGGGATGAGTATGATGCGAAGTTAAATTCGCTCTGTATTCTTGCAGAGCTCGGAATTTCCTTGTAGTTCAGGTTAATTTTGTTTTATTTTTAATTTTAATTTTATACCTGTTTGGGAATTTATTAACTGATTTGTTATCGTGTATTTAGGTCCAACACATCGATGTTCAGAAGAAGATGAAGCGTGCAGAGCGATTTGGAATGTCGGTTCATCTGTCCGAAGAAGAGAAGCGCAATTCTTGAGCCGAGAGGTACTCTATTTATAATTACTTATTTACTGGGTATATAGGTTTTCAATTTGTATGTTAGATTAGGGTCAGGGTTTTGTAACTTTTGTCGCGTGAAAACTGGGGTTTTATAATTAGGTATTTCATCAAATTGTTGTTGTTAATGAGGATAATTGGGAATAAGTAATGTCAGTTACCTATAGCCTACCCAGTTATCTGTCAATGTTAATTCAACGAGTCTAAATGAAATGACTTAAACTGAGTTCCTGATTTTGGGATTAAACTGGTTTCTGAATATTACTAGCGATTCTTTTTATTGTTTTTATGTTCAAGTTTATTTAGATATTTCGGAAACATATATCATTGGGTTTCATTATGCTAGATGATGTTGTTTTAGTTATAGAACATATGACTGGAGCAATTTTTTCTTTTATATAAATGGAAAATATTCTAAGCGAATTCATTTATTTTTTCTCTTTTTTCCTTTTTTTTTGTTTTACTTGGTAAGTGAAATCTCTGTTCTTCTTTGGATACATATGCTTAGTTTTTTTTTTGTCATTTTGTGTAGTTACATTATTCATCAGTTTGATTTTCCAAAAAAACAATAAAAAGCCCTATACCAGTCAGTTTAAAATGACAAAAATAATCTAGTAATCGATTAATGCGAGCTTGAAAAGTAACATAAAGACTTGAGCCAGATAATACATTGAATAAATTCCTTGAATGGTCTTTCAGATGTATATTTATTTGCCTAATTCTTTCAAAAGATGTGTATAAAAATGGTATACATCTAGGTCATGTTTTCATTACTAGTCTTCACGACATGCTTGAGGATATTTGTTTTATAGTGCAACCTCAGTCTAACTGAATAAAGATATGTTGATTGTTTATTGCAACATGATTATTAGTATCTATGGATTTGGACTGTGCTATTAATTTTTCTTCTTTATTACTGACTATTGTCTTGTATATTTTATCTCTACTGTGTAGAGATGGCTGAGATTGGTCAAAGTAATGTTGTAGTTCCAGAGTCAGTTTTGAAGAAGAAAAAGAGGGCTGAAGAGTGGGACCTTGTCAAGTCAAAAGAGCTTGAAGAGGCAAAGAAGAAGAATTCCGAGTCCCGAAAATTGATCTGCAAGAAGGCAAGCCAGTATGCAAAGGAGTATGCACAATAGGTAAACTTGAATTTTTCTAATTTTAATTTTGTTGGTAATATATCCCTCATCTTTATTTTCTTTTTAATTTTTTACTTTGTTGTGTAGGAGAAGGAGTTGATCCAATTGAAGCGTGAAGCTAGATTGAAGGTGGCTTTTATGTGAACCCAGAAGCCAAGCTTTTGTTCATCATCAGAATTCGTGGGTAAGGAGGCATTTGCTCATTGCTGAGTGTATGCATTATCCTGTTCAATGTGTTGGTTTACTTACATGCATCTATCTTGATCTTTCAGTATTAATGCTATGCACCCAACAACCAAGAAGATTCTGCAGCTTCTGAGACTGCGACAGGAGTTCTGAGTTTTTCGATTTGAAAATGATGTTTAGTGTTAGTTTTTTTCCTACAAGTTTGATTGATATAATTTTCATGTGTCGTGTCTCATTCTATTAAAAAGAGGTATATTTGGATTTGTGTGTGAAAATTGTGATTTAAATAGGTATTTAAAATTGTGATTTATGAGGGATGAACTGATCTGGAAAAAAAACTGGAATTCCAAAACTGTCAAATCTAAAACGCCCTTCTCAAAGGCGTTCTAAAAAATGTATATTTTAGAACGTCTTTCTCAAAGGCATTCTAGAAAATGTATATTCTAGAACGTCTTTTTCGAAAAGACGTTCTAGAAAATGTATATTTCAGAACGTCTTTTCGTAAAGACGTTCTAGAAAGTTTATTTTCTAGAACGTCTTTCTCAAAGGCGTTTTAGAAAATGTATATTCTAGAACGTCTTTTTCGAAAAGACGTTCTGGAAAATGTATATTCTAGAACGTCTTCTAGAAAGTTTATTTTCTAGAACGTCTTTCTCAAAGGCGTTCTAGAAAATGTATATTCTAAAACGTCCTTTTCGAAAAGACGTTCTGGAAAATGTATATTCTAGAACGTCTTCTAGAAAGTTTATTTTCTAGAACGTCTTTCTTATAGGCGTTCTAAAAAATTTATATTCTAGAACGTCTTTTTTGTACCCGTTCTACAATGTTATTTTCAATAACAGATTAATCGCGAAAAACTATTTTCTAGAACGGGTAAATTATTTTTCTAGAATGTCTCAAATAACCGTTCTATAATATCGGATATTTTAGAACGCTTCAAAAAGCTATTCTGGAAAATCAGATATTCTAGAACAGCTCTAGTCAAAACGCCTGAGCAGGGCGTTCTAGAATAACTGAGACAGAGCATTCTAAAAAACTGTTTCTGCACTAGTGTAAAAAGACATAGTGGACTATATAAATGAGACGGAGAGAGTAACTAACGACAATAGTTAGCTTGTTTTCATTTTACACTTAATTTACTAGATTTCCATATTGTCATCACTTTTATGTGTTTTTTTCAAATCCCAAATATATAATTTATTTTATATATTTAATAATATTTTACACATTATTTACTAATATAACCTTATTTAATATAAGTTTTGTAACTACTACCCTTCATTATATAAAGGCAAATCAAAAAATATATTATATACTTGTCATTTTCAATACTTTTTTTAATAGGTGTGAAAGTCAAAACTTGACTATATAATTGGAAAGAAGAGAGCATATTATTTGTGTTGACTATACATATACGAAGATAAAAAAAATGAATTGTTTCAATGTTTATATTTCTGAATTAATGTGAATATTTATAGTATATATAAATCTATATACAATCAGAATTAGTCCTACTCTCGATAGGATTTCTGAGTCCACTCTAGGGTTTCGTTCGGGCTTCTCTACCCACCCGTCCTTGGAGCCATTTTTTTCTTTGTTTCTTCCTCCTTTTTTTTTTCTCATCACTCGTGTACACCTAGCGATTCTTTTGCCTTTCGTAAGTGGTGAGGCCTAAAATCAGTCAACAAAACAATCAAGCCAAACAAACACATGAAAGTAAAAGAACAACACGTGAAAAATGAATTGGAGAAAAGTAAAAAGATTTTATATATTTTATGAAGTTCAAGTCGTCAGAGCCTAACCTATTTACGAAATGACTTTCTCTCTCTAACCTTCTCTCTTTAAAGTTTCCCCCTTTCTCTCCTCATGTTGGTGCTATTTATAGCCTACAAAAATACCCTAATTATTCTATTGGTCAAATAATAGGACATGTATCATCCAACGATTGGCTACCTATTTACTTTGGAACCTATTATTTTGGGATCAAGTTTTGGTAGTACGATGGCATTAAATATACTATACTTGTAGACCTTCTTGTTCACCTCTACTATCTCGACTCGAGCTTTTTACTATAGCTAGTCAGTTCGGCACTTTCTTTTGTAAATCGACAGTCTGGTCGTCAGATTAAGCATCTCAACTACTACTAGCTCAAAAGTACACATTTTGTTGGCAGATGAGGTAGATCAACAACCGAGTCAGCTCTCCTAGCTCGAGAGTTGAAGCTTAGTTGGCAGCTCGACAACCGAAGAAGCTCTTCCAGCTCGAGATTTGAAGCTTGGTTGACAAATTGACAACGTACCGAAGCAGCTCGACAGTCAGAGTTGTACGCCACTAGTCATCGTGTTACCAAGTTGGCATGTAGTGGACCTAGGTGGTAAGTCTTCTAATAGATTGAGTGGCGGGTCTCCTAATGGGTCTTGGACTGTAAGGTTGCTCTAACTCAACTTTTTTTAGACTGGGTGGCAGGTCTCCTAGTAGGTCTTTATTATTATTATTATTATTATTATTATTAATTGGCAGCTCAAATTGACTACCAATAATAGGGTTTACACTAATTTTCTTACCTAGTCGCGAATCCTTATAGTCGTATTATCATCTCCACGGTGAATAGTTTCTTCCTATTCGTTTTTTGTTTTAGGGTTTAGAAGATGTCTTATTGATGGATGATCGATTAGGAAAGGAGTTTGAAGAGGTGGATTTAGATGATGTTGGAAATTTATTGTTGGCAATAATTCTTATTTTATTTGTTTGCCTTTCTTGGGCACAAAATAAATTAGGACTCTATATCTTGTTTCCTAAATTGTGTTTAGAACTTTATATAGTCGCCTAAATTATGTTTAGAATTTGTTTTACTTGTTTACCAAGTTTAAAATTTTAGAATTGTCTATTTAAGATAAGAGAATACTAAGGCTTGGATACACTTTTAATACATACGGTTTTGAGACGCAAGACAAAGAAGCAGCAGGCGACGCAAGGTAAGGAAGAACACATGCAAGATAACTACTTGGAGCCACTGTTCGAGATCAAGGTCTTCGAAGTTGCGTGACCAACAGAGGAGATCTTTTCATCTAGGCAATAAATATTTAGTATCATATGTTTGATACTTTAGTTTTCATATATTACTTCTTATCTTTTTGTATTGATCGTGAACAAAGAAAGTAATATAGTTTTGGGTTTGTACACCCAAATTCACAGGTACTTTTACTTGTGAACTGAATTTAAATTGCTGTGTTCTTGAGTTTAAATTTTCGCTGCATATTTTTAGTTAAACTCTGGTTGATGTTGATTTCAGTGTTGGTTAACATTGAAAACAACATCATATGCTGATACTTATTTTCAAAACCATAGACCTACAAATTTAAAATTGGCATCTAGAGCGGGTTACTTAACTTACTAAGTACTGATCCTTATTTGCTTAGGTGCTATGGATGCTCAAAGCAACCCTAGGCCTCCGATCCTCAATGGGGAGAACTACTCTCTCTGTAAACATAGGATGCGGTAGCATATAAAGAACATCGACGAATATGCATGGAGAACTATTCTGGTTGGATGGGAAAAGCCACGTGTCACTGATGGTGAAAGTGATACCGTCAACAAGAAAGAAATAGATTGGACTCCTGAGGAAGTAGCTGCTGCAAACTGGAATTCTAAATGCATCAACACCCTGTGTGGGTATGTTGACTCAAGCTACTAAAGAGTTATCAAGAACTGTGATTCAGCAAAGGATGCATGGGACGCACTGCCAAGGGTGTGTGAAGGGACCCAGAGCGTGAAGAGATCAAGAATGAGAATGCTGACATCTACTTTCGAGGCAATGAGGATGGATGAAAAGGAGTCCATCATGGACTACGCCATGAGACTCTCAGATATTGGAAACGAGTGCGGAGAGCTTAGTGAAGCAATAACAAACTCACGTCTTGTGGGAAAACTACTGAGATCCATTACAAAGAAATTTAGCATTAAGGTGGTTGGCATAGAAGAATCCAGTACACTGATGACATAGAGTTCAACGCTTTAGTTGGCTCTCTCAAGACATTTGAGATAGAAAACCTTGGTTCCAACTCAAAAGAGAAGAATGTTGCTCTCTCCTACGATGTTAACTCCGACAACGAAGAAGATGATGAGGATTTTGATTTGAAAGGGGTTCTGAAAAAGATGGAATTCACCACTCTTGAGGAAATGAATTATCTTATTTGACCCAACGTTTTAATAACTTCCTCAAGAAGAAGAACAACATTGGAGGATCAAGTACAAAGACCAAGCCACAGGTGCCTACACCAAAGTTCTCTGGGCGCACTCTCTCCAGATCCCAGTCCTCGCCTTCGGTATCCAGTGCATCCAGCTCCCCAAAACCATTCAGTGAAGTACAATGTCATGAATTTAAGGGTTGGGGACACTATAAAAATGAGTGTGCTAACACTCTCAAGAAAAAGAGCATGGTTGCTACATACTATACTGACGATGTCAATGATTCCGACTCGCCTGAATCTGTTCCATCCTCATTCACTAATGTTGTGTGGTCGACGACATCCATGTTGGTAACATCGAAACCAACATCGTGTGCCTAAATGCATAGGCTAATGAATATCTTGAAGAATACGAGAAGCTAAGTATTGAACATAAGCAACTGTTTGTTAGTTAGGGAAAACAGGTACTCAGGGTCAAGGATCTTATGAAAGAGGTGGACAAGCTAACCAAGGAAAAGAATGAACAAATTTATATAATTTTCCGATTAGAGTCGTCGCTCACCAAAAAGGATGCCGAGCTAGAACTAGTGAAAACTGAGCTGAAGAAGGTTCAAGGAACCATCACGAATCTCAACAAAGTCAAGGCAAAGCTCGACGAAATCTTGGAGATGAGTTTCTCAGAAACCTAAAAGCATGGAATTGGCTACAAACCGAATCAGTCAACGCAAGCATCAAACCTAGAACAGAAATCGACCAAAGGTCACAAGAAGAGAAGAAGACAATTTGTGTGTCATCACTGTGGTGAACTAGGTCACATTCGACCTTACTGCTGGAAGATGGTTGGTGAAAGAAGACGTTATCAGAGAACCAGGGTGTCTGTTGAATCCAATGTTGGTTTCTTTAAAACCAACACCAGTTTCAAACAGGTTTGGGTCAAGAAAAATAATATCAAGTGCAATATGATCTGTACCTCCCTAAAATCCCATGTCCCTGGAGCCTGGTACTTCGACAGTGGATGCTCCAAGCACATGACCGGATCAGAAGACCTACTTTCCAATATTGTCAGATTTCGAGGTGGAAAAGTAAAATATGGTGGAGGTGCAAATAGCCAAATCACTGGGCAATGAACTCTTGATGTTCCAGGCATTGTAAAGCTGGAAAACGTATTATTGGTATAAGGACTTACTGCAAATTTGATAAGCATAAGTCAACTCTACGACGGCGGTTTCAGTGTCAAATTCAATAGTGAAAAATGTGAAGTCTATGAGGAAAATGGAGCTTGCATCCTCACTGGTCAGAGGACTTCAGATAATTGCAATCAAATCAATAGCGATGTTCTTTGGAAATAATCTCAATTGAGTGATGCTGAGGTGTGGCATCAAAAACTCGAACATGTCAACTACAAGATGATGGACAGGTTAGCCAAAGAGGAAGTTGTGAATGGGCTTCCTAAGCTCAACACCAAGATCATCCCTGTTTGAGAGGCGTGCTAGAAAGGAAAGCAGGTCAGGGTTACACATCCAATAATGCAGAGTCTCACTACCTCATGTTGTTTCAAACACCTTCATATGGACCTTATGGGACCACTTGAGGTTGAGAGTCTTGGTGGTAAAAGGTATGTTATAGTCATTGTTGATGATTTTTCCCATTTTACTTGGGTAGAATTTTTAAAAGAAAAATCTGAGACTTTTGAAGCATTTAAAAAGCTTGTAAAGAGGTTGTGTGTGAGATTTGGTGTGAATATTGGTCGGATTAGAACTGACCATGGAAAAGAATTTGAGAATGCATATTTTTCAAAATACTGTTCAACTGAAGGTATAAGTCACGAGTTTTCATCACCAATGACTCCCCAACAAAATGGCATAGCTGAACGTAAAAATAGATCTCTTGCTGAGATGACTAGAACTACGCTCATTTCTAATGGCATTGCAAAACGTTTTTGGGTTGAAGCTATGAATACTGCATGTCATATAATAAATATGGTATACTTTAGACCAGGGTCATGTGTCACACCCTATAAATTGTTGTTGGGTAAAAAACCGAACTTGAGTTATTTTAATGTTTTGGATGTATTTGCTATGTGCTCAATGATAGAAATCATCTAGCTAAACTGGACTCAAAAAGTGACAAATGCATCTTCATGGGATATTCCCAAAATAGTCATGAATATATGTTGTTTAACCTTAAAACACGTAGTATGTTTGAGTCAGTTAATGTCAAGCGATGATTTGATGAGTGGAGTTAAACCTACAGAGGATAATGATCTCGTCTATGATCAAAAACCTCAAGATAATATCACAGTTCCTGTAGATGATAGTGCAGGTATTGAAAATGAAGATGCAGGTGCTGTAGCCAGTGAAACCTAGTGATGTTGGTATCGGTGTTGGTTCTGGAAACAGAACATCAAACCCAAAATCAACTCAAGCTGCCGCAAAATCAGATTTTGAACCAGAAGAGGAAGATCCAATTGACCCCATTGACTTACATCAGAGGGATCCAGAATTCAGAGGAACCATCCCACGGGCTAAATCATAGGAGACTTAGATGAAAGAAGTACAAGAAAGTGTCAGATAAATTTCAAAGAAATGGTTAGGTATGTATGTTTATCTACTAACTGTTCTAAAATACGAGAGTCTTTGTACCTTTCTAAAATAGAGACCAAGCTTGTGGAGGATGTTCTCAAGGATGAATTCTAGATAAAGGCAATGCAAGAGGAGTTGGACCAATTTGCCAAGAACGATGTTTGGGATTTAGTTCCTCGTCCAGAAAACTCTCACGTGACTGGAACACAATGGATCTTCAAGAACAAAATATATGAGGCAGGCAACATTTTGAGGAACAAATCTCGTTTGGTCGCACAAGGGTATACTCAAATTGAAGGCGTCGACTTTGATGAGATATTTGCCCCTGTTGCTCGCATTGAGTCGGTAAGACTTTTACTTGCTGTTGCTTGTCATATGAAGATATCTCTGCATCAAATGAACATAAAGAGTGCTTTTTTAAATTGAGTTTTAAGTGAAGAAGTGTATGTTGAGCAACCTAAAGGATTTGTAGATCCCCAAAAACTAAACTTTGTTTTAAAACTGAAAAAAGCTTTATATGGTTTAAAATAAACTCCTAGAGCTTGGTATGAAAGGTTGACTCAACACTTGCTCTTTTTGAACTTTAGATGAGGGAAAGTTGACAAAACCTTATTTCTCCTTAGGTCAATAAGCACATCTTGATTGTCCAGATTGTTGATATGTCTTGAATCTCTTGCTTCGGTGAGTTGTACGGTGGTCTCGCTGTTTTAGGCCTTAAACCCAATTTGGTGTATTCTCTCAATACTATAAATATGGTCTTTGAGATCAGAAATTTGTAACACTAATCAGTTAATAAAATCAGTTCTTCTCTCTGCCCGTGGACGTAGCCAATTTGGTGAACCACGTAAATCTGTGTCTTCTTTACATTTTCTGTTTACTGCTTTATAATCTTATTCATTCATAACAAACTGGTATCAAGAGCCTGGTCGATTTGGTCAGGGTATTTCCGCACCGTTAGGGTTTTTTTTGTCGACTGAGAATGTCTGCTTTCAACGTAAAGGTTGACAAATTCACCGGGAGAAATAGTTTTGGATTATGGCAGATCAAGATGCGATCTCTGCTGAAGCAGCAGGGTTTGTGGGCACCGCTATCAGGAAAACCTAAATCGAGGTTGCTGATCAGGAAATTGTCATTGCTCTCTGGTTGAAGTTAGAGAGTCTCTACATGACGAAGTCTCTAACCAACAAGTTGCTCTTGAATCAACGTCTGTTCAATTTATGCATGCAGGAAGGTACTCCCCTTCGTGATCATCTAGACAAATTAAACAAAATTTTACTAGATTTGCGTAATATTGATGTTAAAGTAGAAGATGAGGATGCTGCTTTAATTTTGTTAATATCTTTGCCTGAATCGTATGAGAATTTTGTTGAATTGTTTATTACTGGGAAAGATACGCTGTCTCTGGAAGATGTTCGATCTGCCCTCCACAGCAGAGAAGACCGTCAACGGGCAATTGGCTCTGCCATAAAAAATCAGGCATCGGGGCTGTTTGTCACAGGTAAAGAAAAAGGGAGATTTGGGAAGAAAACTCGGAAGCCAAATCAGAAAGGTTCAAAAGGTCCTAAACCTGAAGACATCTGCAATTACTGTAAAGAACCAGGGCACTGGAAGAATGATTGTTCTAAAAAGAAGAGGAAGCAGGAGAAGAAAGGGGGTGTCGGCGGTTCTGCAGCTGTGGCAGAAACTGATACGAATTTTGAAGAAGATCTGGCTTTGGTTGCTGCTGGACAGTCTCATCGTAATGATGTGTGGGTTCTTGATTCTGGGGCATCGCACCATATTTGTTCTAACAGGGAGTTCTTCTCAACCTATGAGCAGATAGATGGAGGAAATYTTTRCATGGCAAACAGTGTTYTCTGCAAAGTGGTTGGAATTGMCTCAGTRAGMATACYGACAAATGATGGGGTATTCTGCACCTTGAATAAAGTCAGGCATGTTCCACAGATGACGAAGAATCTGATATCATTGAGTCTTCTTGACAGTAAGGGTTTCAGTTTCAAAGGTGAAGGTGGAGTTATGTATGTCTGTCAAGGTTCAAAGGTGGTCCTAACAGGCCTGAAACGTGGTACCTTATATTATCTGCAAGGTTCCACCGTGACAGGTTATGCTGATGTTGCATCATCCTAGGTTCAGACCACGAATATGACCAGGCTGTGGCATATGAGTCTCGGCCATATGGGAGAAGGAGGGATGCAGATTTTGTCAAAGCGGGATCTTCTTTTTGGGCATAAAGTGCATAGTCTTGAATTCTGCGAGCATTGTGTGTTTGGGAAGCTTCACCGTAACAAGTTCCCAAAGAAGGCCATTCATCAGACTAAGGGGACTCTTGACTACATTCATATGGATTCTTGGGGTCCGTCACGTGTTGAGTCTATTGGAGGCCACAGATATTTTGTGCTTATGATTGATGACTACTCAAGGATGACTTGGGTAATTATGATGAAGAACAAAAGTGAAGCGTTCAAGAAATTTAAGCAGTGGAAGGTATTGGTAGAAAATCAGACTGGGAAGAAGATCAAACAACTGCGAACTGATAATGGCCTGGAGTTCTGTTCGTCTGATTTCAATGAGTTCTGCAAGGATGCAGGGATTTCTCGACACCACACCATTCGACACACACCGCAGCAGAATGGTGTGGCAGAGCGCATGAATCGGACATTGCTGGAGAGAGCGACATGCATGCTCTCAAATGTTGTTTTGGCTAGAAGTTTTGGGCAGAAGCTGTAAACACAGCGTGCTATCTGATCAACCGTAGTCCTCACATTGGCATTGATTGCAAGACACTTTACAAGGTATGGTCTAATAAACCTGCATATTATTCGTTGTTGAGAGTTTGTGGGTGTACTGTTTACTATCATGTTAGTGACGGTAAATTAGAACCAAGAGCTAAGAAGGGTATATTTGTTGGTTTCAAGGATGGATTTAAAGGATATAGAATCTGGTCACCTTCAGAAAATAGAGTTATATTCAGCAGGAACGTGATTTTTGATGAGAATTCTATGCTTAACCCTGCTGTGAAGTCCATTGGTGCAGAAAATAGTAGTGGTGTTGATAAACAGGTGGAGCTACAAGTCACTCTCAATGAGAGTAAATCACAACTCCAAGGTGGAGAAGATCAACATACTACTGCTGAAAGTACAAGTTCAGATGTTCATCCAAATGCTCGCCAGACAAGCATAGCTATTGATAGAGCTAGGAGAACTTGCGTGAAGCCTCCTGTGCGATACGGTTTTGAGGATATGGTGACTTATGCATTACAAGTCGCTGACGAGGTAGAAGAGGAAGAACCATCTTTAGGTGAACCATTCACATACAGAGAGGCTGTTTCAGGTAGTGAGTCGGCTCAATGGCTCACTGCAATGAGAGAAGAGATGGAATCACTTGATAAGAATCTGACTTGGGAGCTGGTCAAATGGCCAAAGGGGAGAAAGATTGTCACTTGCAAATGGATATTCAAGAAGAAGGAAGAAACCACATCTGGTGAGGGTGTGAGATACAAGGCTCGACTAGTTGCAAGAGGGTTCACACAGAAGGAGGGGGTTGACTACAATGATATATTCTCACCAGTGGTCAGGCACACTTCCATCAGAGTGTTACTAGCAATGGTTGCACAACAGGATTTAGATCTTGAGCAACTGGATGTGAAGATAGCTTCTCTACATGGAATTCTCGAAGACGATATCTACATGACTCAACCAGAGGGGTTCCAGGTTCCGGGGAAGGAAGATTATGTTTTCAAGTTGAAGAGGTCCTTATATGGGCTAAAGCAGTCTCCAAGACAGTGGTATAAGAGGTTTGACAGTTACATGATCCAGTTGGGATACAACAGGAGTCCACATGATTGTTGTGTGTATCACAACAAAGCAGATGATGGTTCCATGATCTATCTCGTTCTATATGTGGATGATATGCTCATAGCTGCAAAGTCCAAGTCTGATATTCAGAAGCTGAAGGATCTGCTCAATGCTGAGTTCGATGTGAAGGATTTGGGTGCTGCCAAGAAAAATCTGGGCATGGAGATATAGGGAAAGAGAAAAGAAGAAGCTCTTCGTGTCACAGAAGAGTTACATTGAGAAGATCTTGTCTAAATTTGGCATGTCTACTGCCAAGCCTATTGATACCCCAAGTGCTACAAATATTCATTTATCTGCTGATTATACACCGAAGTCTGTAGCTAAGCAGGAATACATGTCTCGAGTCCCATACTCTAATGCAGTAGGGAGTTTCATGTATGCTATGGTCTGCATGAGACCAGATCTTGCACATGCTGTGAGTGTTGTCAGCAGGTTCATGGGACAACCTGGAAAGGAGCATTGGCCAGCTGTGAAGAGGATTTTTCGTTATCTTAAAGGTACGTCTGATGTTGGTCTCCTGTATGTAGGTGATGATCAGGGTTCTGTGACTGGTTACTATGACTCCGATTATGCTGGAGATGTTGATAGTAGAAGATCTATGACTGGTTATGTCTTAACTCTTGGTGGTTCTATTGTTAGTTGGAAGACAACTCTACAGGCTACAGTTAGTCTTTCTACAACTGAAGCAGAATATATGACACTGACAGAAGCTGCTAAAGAGGGAATTTGGTTGAAAGGGCTTGTAGGTGATCTTGGTCTACATCATMATCAAMTTATTGTYTTTTGTGARAGTCTSAGTGCAATCTMTRTGACRAAGGATCAGGTCCATCATGAGAGGACCAAACATATTGATGTGAGGTATCATTTTCTGAGGAATGAGCAGAGAATCAAGGTGATGAAAGTAGGTACTGCTGATAATCCTGACATGTTCACCAAGCCGGTCCCACATAGCAAGTTTCGACATTGTCTGGACTTGCTAAACGTCAAAAGCTGTTAGTTGCCGAAAGAGGTCAAATCTGAGGCAGAAAGAAGGAGTTTGTTCATCTGGCATTGTAATGATGCATCTTCAAGGAAGATTCAAGTCAAGGTGGAGATTTGTTGATATGTCTTGAATCTCTTGCTTCGGCGAGTTGTACGGGGGTCTCGCTTTGGGCCTTAAGCCCAATTTGGTGTATTCTCTCAATACTATAAATATGGTCTTTGAGATCAGAAATCTGTAATCCTAATCAGTTAATAAAATCAGTTCTTCTCTCTGCCCGTGGACGTAGCCAATTTGGTGAACCACATAAATCTGTGTCTTCTTTACGTTTTTTATTTATTTCTTTATAATCTTATTCATTCATAACACAAATTTATGTACATGATATTATTTTTGGATCTACTAATGAGAAGATTGTAAAGGAGTTTATAACTCGAATGTCTGACACATCTGAGATGAGCATGGAAGTTAATCTCTCTTACATTCTTGGTTTACAAATCAAACAGCTGGATGATGGTATTTTCCTTTCTCAAACAAAATAGGGTTAGAAAGTGAAACGCATAAGAAAACACCACTGGGCAAAACTGTGAAACTGTCGAGAGATGATGTTGGTAATAGTGTTGATAACACCATGTATAGAAGCATGATAGGAAGTCTTTTGTATTTGACAGCAAATAGGCCAGATATTATGTATAGTGTGTGTCTGTGTGCTAGATATCAGTCAAATACGAAAGAGTCACACTTAAAATTTGTTAAAAAAATCATAAGATACATTGCTGGTACTACTGAATTAGGTGTTTAGTATTCTAAAGAAACTGGTACTGAACTTGATATCTTCAGATAAGAAATAGTCATTGCGTGAAGTCATCTCACGACACGAGCTGACGACAGCCATGCAACACCTGTATGAAAGTAAGTACCATCCCGTTAAGGACGCTCTATGCTTTTCCACAACTTTCCCTCTAGTAAAAGATTAGCTCGTACCCCCTGCGCCCAGGGGTTCCTGGGGCTTCTCACGATAACCAGCCCTCTTCCCCTTCATGGGATCTTCAAAGCCTTTTCTCTATTTCATTCTTGATCGTTTAACGAGGAACCTATGGACATTACCATTTCAATCCACAACTGGAAATTATTAGAATAGCTTTATGTATTATCCTATATAATTCTTATAATATAGGAAATCAACCGAAGGTGGGAAGCTTCAAAGCTCAAAAGGACCCTCTCTTCCTAATGGAGGCACATACCATTCTTGTAAGAGTGGATGGATAATCTAAAGTCTCGTAGTCTTTCTTGATAAAAAAAGTCGTGCCCTTTGTACATATATCGAAATGTTCATCTTTCACCCCTCCTTTATCGAATTAGCTATGGCTAATCTAGTAGAGTAGGGCTGAAGTTTCACTATGGCGGGGTTATACTTTTTCGGACTGGGCTGAGGATGTTGTGGATAGAAAGAGTACTACAGGGGGCTATTTCTTCTTGGGTAATAATCTAATCTCATGGTATAGAAAAAAACAAAATTGTATTTCTCTTTCTACAGCTAAAGCCGAGTATATTTCAGCTAGAAGTGCTTGTACACAATTATTGTGGATGAACCAAATGATTGAGGACTATGGTCTACATAGTAGAATATTGACGGTGCTTTATGATAATTCCAGTGCCATTGATATCTTGAAAAATCCAGTCCAACATTCTCGAATCAAACACATTGACATAAGGTACCACTTTATTCGAGACTTGGTTGAGAGGAAGATAGTTAGACTTGAGCATATAGGAACAAATAATCAGCTTGCTGACATCTTCACAAAGGCATTAGATTTAGAGAACTTCTCTCGTTTGAGAAGAGATCTAGGTATGTGCATTGTTTAAGTCAATGTTGGTTTTGATGTTGTGACACCCCAAACTGACATCAGACACAACATCTGTATACTTTTTCATGCATTTTTATTTTCTTTTCATACATAATCTAAATGCATTGAGTCTGGTTAAAAGTGAAATAAGGTCTTGTGTTGTAATAAAAGTGATGGCAAAAAGACTAACCTCTTCAATTAGGTGATTGTGGAACTTGCCCGCAGAAACTAGTTTTCTCCCAAGTCCAAAAACAAGAGGTGTTAACAGCAATTGCTGAAGATAAGCTATTTCTCTTCAAATCTCTAAAAGGATGAAGAAAATCTGGATACAAACTGATCCATTCTTTAAATTTCACCTCATTAAGTGATTTTGATGTAGTCATTAACTTAGATTAAGGGGTCTGTTTCCATTGACTTCACCTGAAACAATGTTGGTTATAATGTCATTAGTCATAAAAAGAAACACGGATCAAGTCACTAAAACCATAATGTGAATAATTTTAACCTTTTTAGGTCATGAATTTTAGGCATCCAGTAGGACATTCATACTTTGAAAAGATGCCTTCTTGCTGTGAATTTTGTTGCTTGTGTTCGTGTCTACCTTGAATTCTTTTAATTGTGTTTTGAATCTTGCTAACCAAGTGTTTAAGTGGAGTTACAATCGGACGGTTGGACAGGTAATAAAGAGATTAATTAGGAGAGTAAAATTTCATCTTGCAAAAGATTAACTCTACTGTGGTGATGGTTCAATTAATTCAGCTCTATATTTAGGTTGATTTTGTAGTAGAGTCGTGAACTTTTAATTTCAAAATTAATGAGATAATGGTTAAGTGGTTTGAGATCATATATCCTACATTAAGGGGGAGTTCTGTTTATTTTATGAAGGAAAGAAAATCAGCCTTAGGCCTAAGATCCGCTGGTAGGTAAATTAGGGTTATTTTATTTTATTTTTCACTTTTCCCTCTCCTTGGCAACGACCACTTTTTGGCATGCTTAAATATCTGATTTTCTTATCGTTCGCCCCACGTTTCCATAAACCCTCTGAGGTTAAACTCTCTAACTTTCACATACTTCTCCGTATTTTTTGATTTTGTTGTTGCTCTTGTGTTTTATTGAAATTCTCAGGATGTCGAACTCTTCTTCTTCGTCAAATATTCCTGAGTTACAAGCAGGCGTGCATCGGTCCGGCGAGCAGGTCCAACGAGCAGGTCCCTGCGAATTATCCAAAAATTGGTGGCAAGGACATTCACGTCGAAGTAGGTGGTGGTTCTCCTACAAACCCACCCCCGATTTCAACATCGCCAATTCACTCACCGCCGCACGAGTCTCAAGATGTTGTTCCTGTTCTTGCGCCGCTCGACGCCGCACCAGAAGCACAGGGGTTTCCAGCCAGACCGTAAATGAGATAGAAGTTGACAATCCACCTGATTTGTCATTTGTTGTTGACACGTTTGGACCGGTTGGGAACCTACCCTAAAGAGATCCCGGAGATTGCACAATATTCCCCCTAGTGTGGTGCCGCTGTCCGTTTCGAAAAGCCAAGCAGGTCTGACCACACGTCGTTACACGGTAGATTTAATATTTATAAAATTTCCTCAACTTCCCTCTACTAACTAGTAGCAGCGGTAAGTAAGGGTCGATCCCACGAGGAGTGTGGATTATATTGTTATTATTCCTATTTAATTAAAATAAGAAACGGGGGTAGAGATGGTAAATCAAACTAAGAAAACTAAATAACAAAATAAATAAATAAAATAATTGAAATAATTGAAAGCAAGCAAACGAAACACGTAACAAATTAAATAAGAACTCAATAATACGAAAACTCAATTCCTAGTTCAGTTTACACCTTCGTTCAATTCATCTTACCAATCGCAATATCATAATCCATTCTTCATATGAAACTAAAAACCCTAAGTAACAATAAGCTCTGCTACTCGAATTTGCCCTTACCGAATATTTAATCAAAACAAGCTCTTCAATTAAATCTAATTATTGAATAACCTAGAATAAGCTCTCTAGATTCAACCCAATAATAGCATTAAGAACCAAGCAAATAGGTTAATCTAAGCAATAAACACATAAGCTCGGTATATTCAACCTATGTTGTGTTACCCCTAATGATGCGTGACCATTAGTTGCTACAAGCGAAATAGAAATCACGAAAATTACACGGGAAGCAATCCTATATCTAGCAATTGATAAAAAATTCCTAATCTAGGTGATCAATCCAAATCAAGAATTAAGCAATCATGTCATATAAATAGAATAACACAAGCAAGATCATATGAAGAACGAAATAAATATTGCATAAATTAATTAAAACATAACCTCATGAGGGTTTCCATATCCCTAGGACTAGAATAAATAAACTACTCACTCATGATGTTCATGAAATAATAAAAGAATATTAGAAAAACAAACATGGTTCTTGAACAAGAAAGAGAAAAGATGTGTAGATCTTAAATACTGAATCTTGGATCTTCAATCTTCAAGCTCTTGATGGTTAGATGGTTTGGACTCCTCTCGGTGGCTTGAAACCCTGGGATTAATGTGTTTCCCTAATTTCGGTGGTTAAGGGGGGTATTTATAGGTTTTCTTGACTTGGAGAACAAGTTTCCTTCCAAAAATAGGTTTTTAAGCTCCAAGCAGTCGCACTGGGTAACCCAATGTCAGCATGGTACCCAATGTCCGCATCAAGTGTCGGCGGGCGTCGGCTGCGTAGCGCGCAGCAGAGGGTTCAGGTCATCGACATTGGGTAACCCAGTGTCAGTGTGGTTTCGTGCTGCATCACTTTATTCTTTGCCGAATTCACTCCACGAACCATCCGACGATCATTGTTACACCAATTGAGCACTAAATACTGAAAAATAGATTAAAAATATACAATTGGTGCTTGTCTACTCATAAGAATAAATAAGCGAGAAATAAACATATATAATGATATGAAGCACATAAAACATAGTTTTAAGACCCTTAAATACCATACAATTTCTCGCCTATCAAATTCCCCCAAACTTAAACTTTGCTTGTCCCCAAGCAATATAAAATTGAAGCACAAAACAAATATAATATCAGTAAGTCACTCTAATTGCTCAAAAGAACTCATCCGGACTCTAGACACCATTATATTTCTAGAAATCGCAAGCGTTTCATGTATTTACTCAAGTGAACCCAGTAGATTGGCAACCCTTTTTCATATACGCCGTATCAATGTACTATGGTGCCCCCTCGCTACTCGATGGTTTGACTCTATCCATTATTGGTTACGATCAAATATCTCGTTCACCCATTTATTTATTTATTTTATTTTTTTAATTGAGGTGCGCAGCTTCGCACTACCATTCTTGACTTGATAATGATAAGGCGCTGGATAGGAGGATCATCTTAGTTAAGCATTTGATTTGTTGAGCTTCACCTCCGATTCATTAGAAATTTGATTATAGGATGTGCCACTTGAGTATGTGCATGGATTTGTTGGGCTGCTTAGCATATCTTCTTTGGATTACGCCCGTAATGTAAGCGAATTACACTTGATAAACACGGATAGGCAGTTGTTTCAGCACCTCAATTCTTTTTTTTTTCACTTTTTGACTTACTCCATGCCGGTATACTCCAACCAGACTTTATTGACTTTTGTTTCAACTAACGAGATATTCTCACACAACCGCCAACTTCAAGGCCCCACACAAACTCATATTGAGTACGGAAACCACAAGGACATCTCAACAACGCAACAATCTAGAATTGACGCCCCACAAATGAATCACAAAAATACTAACATGCGTACCCTTGATCTCTAAATCAAAGAATGCCTAAAGACTTTAACCGAAACATAGTTCATCCAAGCAAATTAAGCAAGTACTATTAATGTTATAGTTCAACTCCCGGATAATTATTGCAAAAATTTAAAAATTGCCAGCACCACCATACTCCCACTCCCCCAAAATTAGTGTGATAGTCGTCTCTAGCTCATCTCTATTATGTACTTCCAGAAATCCCTGTGCTAAAGAGTCAAAGCAATCAAGTGCATAACCAAAGTTTTCGCAATCAGGAAATTTCATCGCATCAAAAATATTAAATTGACAAATGTTACCGTCAAACTCCATCGTTAGAGTACCTCGAGTAACATCAATTTTCGTCTTAGCAGTATTTAAGAATGGTTGCCCCAATAAGATATGTGGTGACCTGGCATCGGTGTCACTCATGCTCAACACATAGAAATCAGCCGGAAAGACTAGATCATCAACCTTCACCAGGACATCCTCAATGACACCATCAGGGTACGCGGTGCTACGGTTGGCGAGTTGGATTACCGACCCGGTTTTCTTCAATGGACCGATCTTCAAAAAATCAAAAATTGTACGCGGCATGACATTTGTCGATGCCCCAAAATCCAACATGGCCCTCTCGATTCTCATATCTTCAATTGTGCACGGGATGAAAAATATGCACGGATCGTTCCGCTTTTGCGGCAAGTTCTTTTGGAACACAGACGACACATTTGCTCCCATGAGGACTTTCTCATCTCCCTTCAACCTTCTCTTATTGGTGCATAAGTCCTTTAGGAATTTGGCATAATGAGGAATTTGCTTGATCGCATCGGCAAGTGGAATAATGATCTCCACCTTCTTAAAAACATCTCGTATGTTCCTCTCCGTATCCTCCTTAGCTTGGCGCTTGATTCGCGATGAAAATAGTAGTGGCTCGGTCCTAGGAGGAGATACAATGGGGTTATTAACATTATTAGTGGTTTTAGGCATACCGTCCTCAGTGTGTGTCTGCTTCGTTTCTCCTTTCTCCTTCTCGTCTTTATTTTTTGGCTCAAGTGTTGGATTCTCCGGCCCTTCTACCCTCTTGACACTTTGTGTCATGATGGCGCTCACATTCCTTGGGTTCTCCTCAGTTTTAGATGGTAATTTTCCCCCTATTTGTGCATCGATATGACTTATATGATCTGCCAGTTGGCTAACTTGCCCCTTCAAATTCTTTATGCTTGACTTAGTGTCTTGTTGGGATTATAGGGTACTTGTTGGCAAAGGTTTCATCATCTCTTCGAGTGATGGAGATGTCTCTTGTGATTGTGGGCGATTATTATATGGTTTTGAGAAATTTTGTCCCCTTTGTAAGAATTGAGGCGGTCGCTGCTCTTGATCGCCGAAAGCATTTCCTTGCTGATTTCGATAGCTAAAATTCGGGTGATCTCTCCAGCCTAAATTATAGGTGTTGGAAAAAGGATCATACTTCCTTCCTTGTCCGTTGCCAGCACCCACGACATTGGTGTGAACCTCGATCTCGATATGGATTCGTGGACAATCATCAGTAACATGCTCCAATGTTTCACAGATAATACATGGTCGAACTTTTGGAACTCCTCCCGTACCCATCATGGCTCTAAACTCATTTATTTGGGCTTGTAGCGAATCAGTGCTCACCTCATTCACCGATTTCAATGAGACATCACGGCTGCCGAATTGCTGCCCATGTTTGATATTAATTCCTTTGCTGTTGTTGGCGTCTTGTCCATAAGGGTGCCTCCACTTGCTGCATCTATCATGTTTCTACCGGTGAGGCATAAACCTTCATAAAAGTACTGGATCAATAATTGCTCGCCCATTTGGTGCTGAGGGCAACTAGCGACGAGCCTCTTGAAGCGTTCCCAATACTCATGTAACGTCTCCCCTTGTGTCTGCCTTGCCACACAAATGTCCTTGCGAAGATTCGCCACTCGTGATGCGGGAAAATATCTTTGCAGAAATGTTTTCTCTAAATCCCCCCACGTATTAATGGATCCCGAAGGTAAGTAATAAAGTCAATCTTTGGCTAGGTCCTTCAATGAAAAGGGGAATGGTCGTAGCTTGATTTGTTCGTCAGTGACTCCGGCGGGCTTCATGCTGGTGCAAATGACATGAAATTCTTTCAAATGTTTGTGCGGGTCCTCACCAGCGAGACCGTGGAATGAGGGCAAGTGGTGAATCAAACCGGATCTTAGTTCGAACGTAGCATCATTCACCGTTGGGAACGTGATGCAAAGTGGTTGATGTGGAAGATCAGGATTAGCCAACTCCTTCAATGTGCGTTCTGCTTGTCCAGCCATCTTCTCGTTTTTTCGTTCTTCACTGTCACTTGAAGACTCCTCGGATATGTAGTTTGGTAATATTTCTTCTGAGTTCGAAGCCTCCTCTTCTTTCCCAATTCGCGACTTCTCTTGTTGATTTCCGAATAGTAGTATAATTCTTTCTTCCCGGACGATCTCAAGTTCATTCACCTAAAGAATACCCAACAAGAGCTCAACTTGTTCCAAAACAAAATTAAAAATATTAAAACACGTAAAATCACAATTTAAACGCGTCACTCCCCGGCAACGGCGCCAAACTTTGACCGCGCGTCGTTACACGGTAAATTTAATATTTATAAAAGTTCCTCAACTTCCCTCTACTAACTAGTAGTAGCGGTAAGTAAGGGTCGATCCCACGAGGAGTGTGGATTATATTGTTGTTATTCATATTTAATTAAAATAAGAAACATGGGTAGAGATGGTGAATTAAACTAAGAAAACTAAATAACAAAATAAATAAAGAAAATAATTGAAAGCAAGCAAACGAAACACGTAACAAATTAAATAAGAATTCAATAATACGAAAACTCCAGTCCTAGTTTAGTTTTCACCCTCGTTCAATTTATCAAACCAATCGCAATATCATAATCCATTCTTCATATGAAACTAAAAACCCTAAGTAACAATAAGCTCTGCTACTCGAGTTTGCCATTACCGAATATTTAATCAAAATAAGCTCTTCAACTAAATTTAATTAATGAATAACCTAGAATAAGCTCTCTAGATTCAACCCAATAACAGTATTAAGAACCAGGCAAATAGGTTAATCTAAGCAATAAACACATAAGATCGATTTATTCAACCTATGTTATGTTGCCCCTAATGATGCGTGACCATTAGTTGCTACAAGCAAAATAGAAATCACGACAATTACACGGGAAGCAATTGATAACCAATTCCTAATCTAGGTGATCAATCCAAATCAAGAATTAAGAAATCATGTCATATAAATAGAATAACACAAGCAATCTCATATGAAGAACGAAATAAATATTGCATAAATTAATTAAAACATAATCTCATGAGGGTTTCCATATCCCTAGGACTAGAATAAATAAACTACTCACTCATGATGTTCATGAAATAATAAAAGAATATTAGAAAAACAAACATGGTTCTTGAACAAGAAAGAGAAAAGATGTGTAGATCTTAAATCTTGGATCTTCAATCTTCAAGCTCTTGATGGTTGGATGGTTTGGACTCCTCTCGGTGGCTTGAAACCCTGGGATTAATGTGTTTCCCGAATTTCGGTGGTTAAGGGGGGTATTTATAGGTTTTCTTGACTTGGAGAACAAGTTTCCTTCCAAAAATAGGTTTTTGAGCTCCAAGCAGTCGCACTGGGTAACCCAATGTCAGCATGGTACCCAATGTCCGCATGGTACCCGATGTCCGCATCAAGTGTCGGCGGGCGTCGGCTGCGTAGCGCGCATCAGAGGGTTCAGGTCATCGACATTGGGTAACCCGGTGTCAGCGTCATACCCAGTGTCAGCGTGGTTTCGTGCTGCATCACTTTCTTCTTTGCCGAATTCACTCCACAAACCATCCGACGATTATTGTCACACCAATTGAGCACTAAATTCTGCAAAATAGATGAAAAATATACAATTGGCGCTTGTCTACTCATAAGAATAAATAAGCGAGAAATAAACATATATAACGATATGAAGCACATAAAAACATAGTTTTTAGACCCTTAAATACCATATAATTTCCCGCCTATCAAATCCCCCCAAACATAAACCTTGCTTGTCCCCAATCAAAATAGAATGGTGAGTTCATGGTGTGAACAGTTGCCGATCACCCGTCTTTCTTCTCTTTACTCCATTCTACACAAGGTCACTATTTGCAACTGGGTTCCTTCTAAGAACACTACGTGTGCTATGCGGCCTCAGGCCCAGTTCTTGTACAAGCTTGGAAGAGAGATCAGGTTCAGCTTTGGGCAGCATGTGTTCAATATAATTACTAAGTTTGCCACAACCAAGTCTGCATCCTCCTTGTGCTTTCCCTCATTGATCTTTAGCGTACTTGAGAATCAAGGCTTGACGCTTACTCCGACCGATGTTCTTACCGGTGAGGCTGAATTCTTCGCTTTGCGGGACAACATATATATGGTGTGAGGGTTATTGATCTCCCTTGGCAGGCGCCCTTTCAGGAAGGTGTTGCTTGTGGTGTTGGTTCCGATCTTCCCAACACTGGTACCAACATGGTTAACATTTCTGCTCAGGTTGTTCGTGCGCATGTTGATTGGATTGACAAACAGGTTGCCCAGCTGCAGGAGCTTCGGGGTTCCATCATGGAAGCCCTTTTGCTTTTAGGCCAAAAAGGGGGAGATGCTGATGATGCTGGTTACGCTGATAAGGATGAGGCAAGTGACGATGATTCTGCTGCTACCGAGGCATTGGCAAGTCTTGCTCATGCAAAGAGAAGGAAGAAGATTCGTTCCCGAAACAAGGCATTGAAGAAAATGAAGAAACTATTAAAGAAGAGAAATGATCGGGGTGAAGGAACTTCGTCATCCCATCGTCGTTCGAAGGGGGTGCGAAGTCAATAAGTTCCTTGTTTTCTGTTTTGATAGGTGGTTGAATAACCAATGTTGGTTTTCATTTTGGGTTGGTGTTTTGTAAAACATTGGTTATTTTATTTAGGGGGAGTTTTCCAATGCAGGGGGAGTCTTAGTGTTTTAGTTTGAATTTTATTCGTCGTAGTATTTTGTCCAGAAAGACAAAAGGGGGAGATTGTTGAAAATTTATTCTTGACAATAATTCCTATTTTAGTTGTTTGCCTTTCTTGGGCACAAAATAAATTAGGACTCTAGATTTTGTTTCCTAGATTTAGTTTAGAACTTTATTTAGTTTCCTAGATTATGTTTAGAATTTGTTTTACTTGTTTACCAAGTTTAGAATTTTAAAATTGTCTATTTAAGACAAGAGAATACTGAGGCTTGGATACACTTTTAATACATACGGATTTGAGACACAAGACAAAGAAGCAGCATGCGACGCAAGACAAGGAAGAATACAAGCAAGATAACTACTTGAAGCCACTGTCCGAGATCAAGGTCTTCGAAGTTGCGTGACCAATGAAGGAGATCTTTTCATATAGGCGACAAGTATTTAGTATCATATGTTTGATACTTTAGTTTTCATATATTACTTCTTATCTTTTTGTATTGATTGTGAACAAAGAAAGTAATATAGTTTTCGAGTTTGTACACACCTAAGTTCACAAGTACTTTTACTTGTGAACTGAATTTAAATTGTTGTGTTCTTGAGTTTAAGTTTCCGCTGCATATTTTTGGTTAAACTATGGTTGGTGTTGATTTCAGTGTTGGTTAACATTGAAAACAACATCATATACTGATACTTATTTTCAAAACCATAGACCTACAAATTTACAGATGAGTCGCATGAGCATATATATGTCTTTATTTGAGATTAGGGTGCCACAATATTGTCCTATTTGGACTTCGAAAAGCTCGACAGGAACCCAATACTCGAAAAAACTAGGTTTAGTCGACTTGCGCGTAAATACATCATAACGTTCGATTTCTTTTTCATTTTTGGTTCGCCCATGTTACTTAATGATTTTGATTCATTTTTATTCTTTTCCTACAAGCGCGTCGTATTTAGTTTGAGTTTTAGTCTAATTTCTTCCTTCAATTTGGTTAATTTTGATATGTTCGGGTGAATCATCTTGGTTGTCCCAAGATTTCTTAAAGTGCATCCGAGAGGAGGAAGGGTTACTTGAGATATGGTACAAAAGAAATTGGACGAGTATATGGATTGAACGAGCACTCTCAAGGAGCGCATGGAGTGGATGATGTCCCGCATGAGTACATCTTAGACTTTACCATCTTGTCACCCACAAAATGATGGTGAGGCGTGTTTTGTGAGCACGATCACATGTTTTTTAGATGTTATATTTTGTATGTTTGGTTACTTAGTAATAGGTTTATATATATATATATATATATATATATATAATTTATTGGATTATTGTATGTGGATTATTCTAGATCGTGGATGTATAGGTAATCCTATAGTGCTGCATGTTATGTAGGTTATCGTATAAAATTGGAATAAATTATTGTATTTTTATTGTGAACATATTTTATAATTAGCTTTATCAATAAAGAATGAATATTGAAAATTAAAAAAACAAAAATCCAAAAATACTCAGAAATACCAACATAAGAGTAACAAAAACTTCTCTACAATCAATTGACAATATCCATTGGTAAAATTGCTAATTTCGAATGCCAGATTCGTTCCAATGTGTGACATCAGTAGCAACGACCATTGGCAATGACTTTTTAATGCATAATTATCTTAGCAACATCAAAATTGGGACAACATGTTGTTGTACTATGTGTAATACAAATAGCAACGACAACTATTGGCGCGACGTGATCGCTCCTGCACATATATCGACACAAGGTTAGTGAAATGAAAAATTATGAAGAATTGGCACGACAAATCGTGCCTTTTATTATTTATGTTATAGGAATGACATGGTCGTTCATATAGTTGTAGCGTGATGTCTATAGAGAGAACTCCCGTGTGACAACATTTCATGCCTATAAATTAAAAGCAATAAAAAATACATCTATAGGGATGTTTGTCATCCTTTTAAGTTCTTACATTGTATTCGGCTAAAGGGTGAGCAAAAGTGGTTGCCAATTAAGTGCGATTCGTTGATGAATTGTTTTACTGTGAAATAATTGGCCATCATCAAAAACTTGCTATGAATTTGATCGAAACGAAAATCCTGACATAACAAATTCAATTTAAGGGCCATGGCTCAAAGAATCGTAATTTCCTCTCAAATTATGCCAACTATCGAATACCATAATATTTCCTCTTTGCCCCCCAAAAAGGAAAAAGCTAAATATCAACCAGCCTACCCAACTTGCTCTACCAAATCATTCGGGAACTTTGTCGACTCCCACTATCTTTCATTCCAGAAAACACCAACTCAAGCCCACACCAAAATTCTCAAACCAAATAGAATCACTTGCCACCTCCAAAAAAAACCAACCTTGTCCAGAATACAAAACCGTGAACCAACACCTAACCAACTAAGTTAACCCCAATCCCGCAACCATGCAAAAATCCGACACCCATGCATTCTACTTTGTTAATATAGTCGCACTACAACAGTTGAGTTTAGTAGGAAGGACAAAATTATATATACTGTCTTCGTTGCTTTTTATCTATTGGCACGGCATGCATATCCTCCCAAAAAAATCATTACTATAGGCATGAGCCTATTGCTATATAGTTACGACTTTTGTCGTTCTTAAAATTCATATATTAATAGGCACGACTTGTTGTGCCAATTTATCGCAATTTCTTGTTTCAACAACTTCTTGTCGATAAGGGTGAAGGATCGATCACGTCACGTCACACATATTGCAAGGACATGTCCCAAAAACTCCTTCTAGAAAAGTGTTGTTTGTAGAACGGGTTTAATGAAACCCTTCTAGAAAGTGAAGTTTCTATAACATATTCTTAATAACCGTTCTAGAAAGTTGTCAAAAAATTATAAAAATATGCAAATTAAATGCCAGAGCCAACAATTACACAAAAATATAAATACAAAATCCCAATGTATTACTAATTGAATATACACTTCCATTTTCATTATGTGATTTTGATTTTTTCTGTCTCTGTCTTTTTTTTTATTTTATTTTTTTTTCCTTTCAACGTGATACGCTATCTCTGTCCACACCTATTTCCTACTATATATTTTCTAACTGTCTCTCATTGTTTACTCCTATTTTCTTTGACGTCTCTCACTTTCTCTATCCTATTGTTTTGTATCCGATTTTTATTTATTTAAAATTTAAACTTACCCCACATCCAATATTATATGTGTGTTTAAGTAATTTTTTACACCAGTTTTTTGATTTATATTATGTTATTGACCTTTTTTTTATTATATTATGTTATTGACCTTTTTTTATCGGTGTTTCCATGTAAATAGAAAATAATTTTGTTTTCTATATAAATACAAACCATCCACCTATTAACTAATTCTTTGATACTTTTTTTCATTTCATTTATATTATTTGATCTAATTCGTCAACTTATTTCTAGATATTATTACAAAATCTTAACATTTTATTATATATTATCATAAAGTTCTATATTAGTTTTGGTTTTCTATTGTATTTTATAAGTTGTAATTTTTACTGATATCTTTATACTTTATTTGTTGAGATTACATATTAAGTTGTATCTCGAGAAAAAATAATTATTTTATATTAAAAACAACTCACAAAAAATATATAATTATTTTAATATTAAAATAACGTGTTTAAATATCTCACGCAATACAAAAAACTATTTACACTAAGAGATGTTGGGATCAAAGAGCAACGCGCTTTGCGTGATACGCGTTTTAAAACACTGATTTTTTACCTATACCAATATCTATCTTGTTTATCTTCTTAAAAATTATCTTCTTAAATATTTTTCCTTATCATTATTCTCTTCATTCTTAAATGTCCCCAGATTTCACATATAAACTTAGGTTTTGATTTCTAATTATAATTCTTAATTCATGATCGATTTGTGTGTATGATTGAATTGAGATGTCAAGTGGAGTTTTATAAGCTATCGAAAATGAGTTGTAATGATTGTGTACAACCTTATTTTTTGAAAATGAAATATAAATGAATTATATTTGTATTTTATTTTTTAGTCATGAATTATAAATGAAATAAACTTTCGATTCTTTTTTATATAAATTATTTTTTGAATGTGGTTTTTTGTTTTGACGAGATTTTCTAAAATTTTGAAAATGCACGATTGTTGTTTGTAATTTATAGTTTGTTCCGTAGACCTTAAATAATTATTCAAATAAAATTGATCTTTATTTTTAGAATTCATAATGGTACGCAATTCAATTTTTAAAATCTTTCATCCTGCATTTGTCCCCATTATACTTTCCACCAGATACATTCCACCAGATTATAGTGCTTATTTAAACATACTGATTTCTTGTTTCACAGATTAACTACATAATTTTGAAGGCGGAGCTTATATTATTTATTTATTAATATTATTTATAAGATGAAAATGCATAATATTTGAGATTTTTGGGATTATTTCAATGGATCTCAAATTGTATTCTGATATGATATTACGAGATGCTCTATATTTTCAACTTTATTCTTTTTTAACTTATTTGAAATATGTGGATTTTTCTTTATTATTTTCAAAATATGATTTTATTTTAAATAAAATTTGATGTATATTTTTATCAAATCTAACATATCCTCATCCTTATTTTTATTAATGTCTTTCACATATAGTTTTAGAAAAAAATCTATATACTTCTCTATTTGTTTTTATTTTTCACAATAGGATATTTGTCTTTTTAAAATATTATTTGGTGTAGTATTAAAATTATATTTTATTACATTAATATTATACAAGTACAACAGATAAATACTCAATTTCGTCTATATCACCAATTTTTAGAAATTATCAGCTTTATTCTTCAATGTAAAGAGTAAAAATAGAAAATGATTGAAAACACTTTATTATGACAAAGACGATAGATATGTAAATAGAGTTAATAATTTATTTTATAAAAAAAATTGTTATGGGTAAATTAAATAATATATTTTTATTTATTATTATTCATTCATTCTTAAAACTTATGTATTTTTAATACACTAATATATATATATATATATATATATATATGTTCCAGTCCAAAAAATAGGACCAAGGATGTGCCTGAATCTTCAAATGCCTTCCTGATCTGCACCACAAACACAAGTTAGAAAGGATCACCGGGGATTTTCCGGTGGAAACCTCTCCGATGCTTAAGTCAGTAAGCGTTTGAGGTGTTTTCAGAAATTAAGAAGGAAGGCTCAAACAAATGACATACCCTTCTCAGCCTTGGGGCTGAGATATTTATAGCTTTCCTAGTGGGGACCTCTTTCCGGGATCTCGAAAATAAAGACCGCGAATCAGGGGCCGTTTAAGCAACAAACTCTGACAAGTGGCCCCACTCGCCCTCTTCTGGGTAAACAGGAAACCAGGTCTGGCCTGGGCCTGCTCTTCTTCTACTATTCCATATTTCCTCTCAGACCTGGGTATTCGCCAAGACCTGCTCTTACCCCTCTCAGCCTTGGGGCTGGGAGATTTATAACTTTTCCTAGTGGGGACCCCAGCCGGGATCTCAGGAGCACGTGCCGCGAATCTCGGGCCGTTTGTACAACAAATTCTGACAAGTGGTCCCACTTGTCTCTTCCTGGAGAGTCCGGAAAACAGGTCTTCCCTGATCCAGGTCTTCCTTCATTCCGTATTATCACCGTTCTAGGATTTCCAGCAGATTCCAAGGAACCAGACCTGTCGTGATCCAGCTCTCCTTGACTTTTATGTTCCCGCCTTTCAATAGCTTAAATCTTACCGTAATGATGACGAACTCTACCCCTTTAGAGAGCCAAATCAGGTCTTTTGCCCAGACTAGACTTGACTCCAGTCTCCAGAATTTTAGCTCGATATCATGCTCTTATCGACTTCTCATGATGGCTACCCCTTAGGGAAGAGCTACCCCAAACCAGGTCTGGCTCACACGTTACCCTATCAACTCCTCCCCCCAAACAGTTGGGGTAGATCAATAATATCCTCAAGCTCTTGTGGAATAAATGAGGACATTCCGTCTTTTATGACTTCTCGTACTGGGGGAATCCCTAGAATTCCGCCTGGCGCCCAGGCCTAATTATTGACACTAGTGGTGTCGGTTCAAATTCCCGAACGGTTATCCCCTCCACACGTCTTCCCAGGTACGCGACGTATGACCTACCCTAGGTTGGCTAGTACATCCAGCTCAACACCTAGGGTACTATTCAACTGTCCACATTAAATGCGCAAATCCCATCGAATCCCACTTTTCTTGATTTCAGTATTTTTTGAATTTATCCTTTTTGCCTTTTATTTCCTTTTTACTCCTTTCTCTTTCTCACTTTTCGCTCCATACATTTGAAAGAAATCGCAGAGCTTCTCTCTCTCTTCTGACAATTTCCGGCGAATTTTCCCGATCTACTTTTTCTCCGGCCACCCTAGCAAATCAGGTACCCCTCTTAGTTCCTTGTCCTTTATTTGTTTATAATGTCGTCTCCCCTAGACATAGGAATCTCCCCATCTCCGCCGTCTGTCCCCTCGGAGACGGCGGTACCCCTTTCTTCTTCTCCACTCTCCGCCTCAGAGGCGGGGGAAGTCTCCACCTCTCCGTCATCTAATTCTGTAGGTGAGACAGGGACTTCACCATCTCAACCCTCTATTAGCCCGGAGGCCACACCAACTCTTCCTCTATCACTCTTAGATTCTCCAGCGACGGCGGCAGCCGACTCATCTTTGTCTGGGGGTCTGGTATATCCCCCGGTGGCCCCCGATCACCCCAAGATTACATCCATCCTTAGCCAACAATCAATAGAGGAAATTCGTTCCCAATATAAAATCAAAGAGCCTTTCGACCCTTATCCTTCTCCGGCGTGTATTCTAGCCTGTCAAGCGCCGGAGGGATGGTTGACTTTCTACGCGGATCAATTTCAAGCGGGTTTACGTTTACCAGTAAATCCTTTGATGCTTGAGATAGTCCAGATGTACAAAATCCCCATTTTTCAATTCACCCCTAATTCCTTTAGAATAATGGTATGTTACAATCTGGCCATGCGCTATGCTGGCCTGGATCCTACAGCCCTCGTTTTCTACCAGCTCTTCCAATCAAATATTTTTTTCCCTAACTGCTTTTATCTCACAGCAAGACCTGGGGTTCATTTTATACACAAACTTCCCTCCTCTCACAAAGCCTGGCGAAAAAAGTTTTTCTTTGTCCATTGTGATGGAGGCTGGGGCTTTGATACCAAGCCCATAGAGAAACTGCCTTCCTACCCCCATCTGACTGCAGCAGGCAGACCTCCACGTATTCAGAAAATCATATCTACCCTGAATGAGAATCATATAAATATAAATGAACTCCTCCTCCCTCACGTTTTGGACTTCTTCAATGAAACTTGCGAGACAGGTCCCTTAACCCCAGAGATTGGTAAAAGGCTTTCTCTAGCCTGGTCTGTTACATCATACCTTGATGCCCATGAGTCTTTACTTCCTTTGCTCTTTGTTTTCAGAAAGGATGATGCGCATGATGCTCGATTCAGCCGACCAGAAAAGCACAGAGGCTGATGCAGAGCCCGCGGTTCAGATAGTAGGCGTATCTTCTGCACCTCGAGCCCAGAGCCCTTCCTCAGCGAGGCGATTCACATCTGACTCCGACGAGGAGGACGATCCTCAGCTGAAAAGGCCCCGCTCCAACCGCGGCCGAGGTGTGAGCATCCCCGCGGCTCCTGTCCTGAACTGCTCGGGAGATGTAGCAGTTCGACATGTGAGTGCCCAATGCGCGCCTGAAGACATGCGCGTCTTGGAACAGATGAGTGATCGCGAGCTGCTAGAATCCTGGTGTCAGGATGAGGCTAGGGTAAGCCTTTTTCCCCTCACTATCCTTTTTTCCTTTCAGTAACTTAGTAAATTCTTAACTTCCCCTTTTACATCCAGGCTGAAGCCAAAAGAGCTCTTCTGGCTATCCGAGCGACCCAATCTATGGCTCAATCTGACCTGATTAAGGAGAACAAGGTCCTTACCAAAAAGATGTCGCAGGTCAGGACTTTCGCCAAGGAGCAGGTCAAGGAGGTTAAGAAGCTGCGGGAGGAGGTGGATGGGATGAAGAAATCCGAGGAAAAGATGCTGGAGATGGCCCGATGTGAAGCTCGGGACGAAGCTATAGCGGAGGCAAGGAGTCTGGCAGACGAGGCTTTAGCCAAAGCCAAGGGGGAGTGGAAGGCCGGGTTTTTGAACTCTAAAGAGGGGCTCAACCTGATCCAAGTTACTAGGGATGAAACCAAGAAGGCCTTCTTGGGATCCAAAGCCCTTTTCTCACTACTATTCCCGGAGGCAGTGGTGTATTACAACTATGGCGTGGATGAGCAGGCCAAATGGATTCAGGCCAATCCTAACACTCCCTTTGACCGGAAAGCACCGCTGAAGACCCCACCCGAGCCGACCTCCTTCTCGTATGACCCTGCCAAGGATCGTCTCAACACCATCGGGTCTGAGGAGTTTGCCGAACATGTTCATTCTATTCTTCATGCTTTCGAGTCCAGCCAAGCTCAATCAGACCTGACACTCGCCGTGGTCCCTCCTACTTCATCTCCCTCCCCAACCTTTGCAGGTCTGGGTGAGCTTCCTGGAGGAGCCTCTCCAAGAGGTCTATCAGAGGGACGGTGAATCAGGTGTCAACAGAACTGGGAGCGGGTATGGAGGTCGACACTTAGGTTGTGCGAGTCTTAATTTCTGTAACAGACCTGTAGGTAGCCTGCGTGGCTGGTCTATTTTTATTGTCTTTTCTGAAGATTAGTTTTGTACCCGAATATTTTCTGTTCAATGATAATTAATACTTTTGTCTCGTTGCGACTCTTGATCTTCTAGGGTTTCCTGATTTTCCGGAAACCCTAGTACTTTTGATTCCTTTAAATACGTGCATATCTTCATTATTCTCTTTGTAATTTTCTCTGTAATTTTCTGTCATGGCATCCTCTCCCCTTATGAACGAACTCGATACAGTGAGGCGCAAGAACATCTCCCTCGTCGTTGAAAAGTTCAAGCTCTCCGACCAGATCACTTCCCTCAAGGAGAAGATCGGCTACCTCTACCGCCTTTTAGAAAGGAAACGTCAGAAAAAACATTTTTACAAAAGGGAGTGGGCGGAGCTTCGGCAAGTTAACTGCCAACTCCAAGAGGAGAAGGCGGACCTAGCCGAATCGTAGGTCGCCTGACCGCCGCTGCTGGCGAAGCTCAAGCACTTGTCGATCATTCCGACAAATATCGCTGCCACCTGCATGAAACGGAGCGTGAGCTCTGGCGAGTTCGTCGAGCTCTGGCTTCAGATCGGAGATCTTCTCACAGCTAAATGCCTTAGCTTTATTTTCACTGTTTCCTGCAATTTCATGTAATCAAAGTTGCCAGCCTTTTCTGAAAGGTGTGGGCAACCGGCGTTTTTGTATTGTGCGATAATATATGAATTTCATGAGTTCTTTCTCAATACTGCTCAAATAATCTGTTAATCAATTTTTCACCTGCTCCCAATCGTTCAATTCATGCATACATTCGTGTTAACAGTTAAGCATTTACCTCTTAAGGCTTTATACCTTAGCCAGGTTCAGCACATTCGCACATTTCAGCTAACAAATAGGTCAGGCTCGTATGCATAGCAGAAACCTTCGTGGGTTATTTTGCTGCTTTTTACATCCAGATCAGGAAATCAATGCATGTATCTTCTAGTTAGCCTGAGCTAATGCTGACTACCTTGTCAGGCAAATCGAGGCGTCCGCCTTTAGCCTATGTTAACCTGCACTTATAATCAGGTTAGGTAAAATTGAGGACATCCGTCCTTTAGCCAATCCAGGCTCATACTGGCGATCAGGTCAGGCGAAATTTAGGACATCCGTCCTTAGCCAATCCTGGCTTATACTGACAATCAGGTCAGGCAAAATTGAGGGCATCCGTCCTTAGCCAATCCTGGCTTATACTGACAATCAGGTCAAGCAAAATTGAGGACATCCGTCCTTAGCCAATCTTGGCTTGAATGTGAACATGCAATTATTCTGGTGAGGATAAACCTGCGACTTTTATTTCGTAAACAAATAAACATTAACAATTACAATTACGTATAAAACTTTCGTAAATTAGTAATATTCAAAGCACGAGGGATCTCAGTCCCATCCATCTCTTCCAGCATGTACGCTCCTCCAGCCAAAACTCGAGTGACCCGAAGCGGTCCTCGCCACATGGCATCTAACTTTCCTTTGGCTTTCCCTAAATCGGACCTTCTCAAAACCAGGTCTCCCACCTGAAACTGCCTTTTTACCACAGACTTATCGTATGCCGCTTTTATTCTTCCTTTGATATGCGCCATCCTGACAGCAGCTCGTTCTCTTATCTCCTCAATCAAGTCCAGAGCATCCTGGATTAAGAGCTCGTTCTGTTCTTCAACGAAATTCTGAACTCGATGGGTCTCAGTGCTAATCTCGACAGGCACCACTGCATCCATACCATAAACTAGGATGAAAGGCGTTTCCCCTGTACTTTCTTTAGGATTAGTTCTATACGCCCATAGAATTGGATTCAGCTCATCCACCCATCTACCCCCAGCTCTTTCCAATCGGGTTTTGATCCCCTGCACTAGTATACGATTGGTGACCTCTACTTGGCCATTAGCCTGAGGATGGTAAGCAGAAGTGAAGTGCTGCTCAATTTTCATCTTTACACACCAATCTCTGATTTTGGCGCCCATAAACTGCGTACCATTATCTGAGACCAGGATTCTAGGGACGCCAAACTTGCACAAGATATTTTTCCATAAGAACTTCATAACTGCCTCTTTCGTGATTTTAGACAAGGCCTCTGCTTCCACCCATTTACTGAAGTAATCAATTGCCACTATCAAAAATTTCTTCTGGGCAGGGGCCATAGGAAAGGGGCTGACAAAATCTATCCCCCGTTTGGCAAATGTACGTACGAAACCCTCCGCCTCTTTTCGTAGGTGTGGCCAGAAATACCCCGCCCGAAAGATCTTACTCGACAGAGCTCTGGCACCCATGTGGTTACCACAACATCCCTCATGAATTTTTCAAGGACAAGAGCTCCTTCTGTCCGGCCCAATCATCTCAGAAGAGGCTGACCAAATCCTCTTCTAAATAACTCTCCTTTGATTAAACAAAATTTAGCAACCATAGTTCGTATTTTTGCTGCCTCCTTTCTATCCTCCGGCAAGACCTCATATTCCAGGTATGCCTTTATAGGAGAGCGCCAGTCCTCTCCTTCAATAATTGAGCATACCTGCTCTGTTCCAAATTCTCCGTCCGCCTGTAGTAGAGTAATCACTCTTTCTTGACAATCTGCAGCCGAGCTGGCCACCTTTGCCAAGAAATCAGCTCTTCCGTTTTCCTCTCTAGGAATTTGAAGGACTGTTAGGCCTTTCATACCTCTGGAGAGTTCTCTATACTTAGCCAAATATCTCTGCATATTTTCTTCTCTCGTTTCAAACTCTCCACTGATCTGCTTGCAAACGAGCTGAGAATCTACCCTGGCGCACACCTGCTCTGCACCCAAGTCTTTCGCCATCTGGATACCCCTTAGGAGGGCCTCATACTCCGCAGCATTATTAGAAAATGTTGTACCCAGCCGGATAGCAAACTCAGTGGACATGCCTGCTGGGTCCATTAAAACAATCCCAACTCCACAGCCCTGATTACATACAGAGCCATCTGTAAAAATTGTCCATTTTTTTAGCTCTCCAGGAGGATCGGTCATTTCTTGCATGAAATCAACTAAGGCCTGAGCTTTAATTGCCGTTCTGGTCTCAAAGCTAATATCAAATTCGCTTAGCTCAATTATCCACTTGACCAGTCTCCCCGATGCCTCTGGCTTATCCACGACAGCTTTCAACGGCAAAGTTGTTCGTACGATTATACTATGCGAAAGAAAATATGGGCGCAATTTCCGGGCTGTGCCTACTAGAGCTAATACTGCCCGCTCTACTGTTACATAGCTCACTTAGGCATCATGTAAGACCTTGCTCCAGTAGTAGACTAGTTTCTGCACCTTTCCTTCTTCTCGAAGCAAGACAGAGCTGATTGCCTGTTGCCCAACTGATAGGTACAAGATGAGGGGTTCTCCTAGGACAGACTTTGTTAGTAAGGTCATGCTAGCCAAGTGTTCTTTCAACATTTAAACGCCTCTTCGCATTCTTTGGTCCACTCAAAACGAGCTTTTTTACGCAGAGCTTGGAAGAAAGGGAGGCTCTTCTCCGCCTATCGTTAGACTAATCTACTCAGGGCATTGATGCGTCCCGCTAAACACTACATTTCTTAACGTTACTAGGTGCTTGCATCTCCATAATTGCCCATACTTTTTCCGGGTTGGCCTCGATCCCCCTTTCAGTAACCATGTACCCCAGAAACTTGCCAGCTCTTACCCCAAACGTACACTTTTTAGGGTTGAGCTCCATTTTGTATTTTCCCAGGGTACTAAAGGTCTCTCTCAAGTCATCCACATGTGAGATTGCTCTGGCACTCTTGACCAACATATCATCTACATATACCTCCATATTTCGCCCGAGCTGATTTTTAAATATTTTGTCCGCCAACCTCTAGTATGTGGCTCCAGCATTTTTCAGTCCAAATGGCATGACTACATAACAGTAAGTTCCCTTCGGGGTAATGAAACTAACCCTCTTCCAATCATCATTTGCAAGCCTGATATGGTGGTAGCCCTGGGAGGCATCCATCATACTCAGGAGCTCGCATCCAGCTGTTGAGTCCACTAATTGATCAATTCGAGGGAGTGGGTAGTGGTCCTTCGGGCAAGCTCAGTTAAGGTCTCGGAAATCAATACACATTCTCCAGTCTTCTTGAGTTTTTGGAACTAGCATGGCGTTGGAGAGCCATTATGGGAATTGTATTTCCTGGATGTGCTTGGCACTAAGCAATTTCTCCACCTCAGCTTCGATTATGGTCTCCTTCTCACGTCCAAAGTTCCTTTTCTTCTGCTTCACCGGTTTTGCCTCTGGACTAATATTAAGGCGATGTTCCATCACCTCAGGGTCGATCCCCACCAAGTCCTGGGGAGACCAAGCGAACACATCTGCACTTTCTCTTAATAAAGCCACCAGGTCTGTCAAGACTTCTGGGCTGAGAGTCCTTCCTATACGGAGGACTCGACTTTCATCGCCCGGAACGATCTCCACCAACATCAAACCTTCCTCCCTTCTCACGAGCCCTTGCTGCGGCTGCTCTGTCCGAGCTTTTTTACTCAACCTCTCTTCCTCACTATTTCACCTAATACACTCAACATACGATTGTCGTGACGCATACTGGTCACCTCTTACCTCCCCAGTTCCTTCCTCAGCAGGGAATTTCATCTTCATATGGAAAACCGAGATTACAGCTTGAAATTAGCTCAAGAAAGGTCGGCCAAGCATAACATTGTAGGAAGATGGCGCATCTACAACCAAGAAACAAACCATCCTTGTCACCCTATAAGGCTCTTCCCCTAGGGTGAGGAGGAGCCTGATCGCTCTCATTGGTTTTAGAGCTCCCCCTGCAAAGCCGACTAGGGAGGTAGTCACCTCTTCCAGCTCCACATCCAATTTCAATTGTCGGAAATAGTCATAAAACAGAATGTCGGTAGAACTTCGGGTATCCACAAAGATCCGTCGCACATTATAATTGGCGATAGTTGCCGTTATAACCAGAGCATCCATGTGCGGGGCCAAAATGCCATCACCATCTTCTGACCCGAAACAGATGTTAGGGGTAGAGGTCATTTGTCCCACATCGCGCGATTTTTGAACTAAGTCTTTCGCGGCTCTGACATAACTGTGTTGCGTCCTCTTGGAATGCTCCTCCATCTCTCCTCCGGTGATCATCTGGATTTCCCCATGGATGACCTGGGCTTGATCAGCTCGTCTCCCATCAGAGCGGTTTCTGTCCTGGTCTCTTTTGCCCTGGTTAGACCTGTCATAGCCCTTGTTGCCGGATCTGGCCTCCTCTCTCCTCATACGGACGTACTCTTTCAGGTGCCCAGCCTGGACCAATCTTTCCAACTCATCTTTCAAATGAGTACACTGATCAGTATCATGCCCATACTCGTTGTGAAAGCGATCAGACCTTTCCTTCCTAGGTCTCTGTGAGTAGGTCTTAGGCCATTTCAGGTCTGGATACTTCTCTATGGCCTGTAGAATCTCACCCTGTGGAGCTGCCAAAGGGGTGTACCTGTCAAAACGAGGTTTCCCTCCAGACAGATCTGGCCTCGGCTTCTTTACGGCAGTCCTATCATCACGATCGTATCTCTCCCTCTTCTTTTCTCCCTCATCCTTGATTTTCAAGGCCTCCTCAAGGTGAATATACTTCTCAGCTCGTTCCAATAGTTCTCCAAACTTCAGGGCTGGTTTGACAACCAGCGATTGAAAAAATTCGCCTCTCCTCAGACCCTGCGCCAGAGCATTCACCAACAGTTCTTTGGATGCAGAGGGTACCTTCAGCTTTGCTGTCGTAAACCTATTAATATAAGCACGCAAACTCTCGTTCTCTTTCTGCTTTAGGCTGAACAGCTCTAGCGGCATCTTTTGATACTTCCTGCAACTTGTAAACTGGTGCAGGAAGGTAGAGCTGAACTCGTCAAAGTTGCTAATAGAGCGAGGCGGCAACTGGCTAAACCAAAGTTGTGCCAATTTGGTAAAGGTCATTGGGAAGACCTGACACATAACCGCATCTGAAGATTTATGCAGGGCAGCCGTGATCTCGAATCTACTCAGGTGGTCCCACGGGTCTGTGGTCCTATTGTATTCAAAACCCAGAGATCGGTATGAGGCCGGCACATCATCCCGCATGACTTCCTCCGTGAACGGAGTGCCTCGCCTGATCTGCACCGTCCCCCTGCTCGCCATTTTTCTCTTAAACTCCCTTACCTCTTTCTGCAAGCTTTGCATCTTCTCGGCCAGACCTGGGTTGATCTGACTTGAGGTTTCGCTATCGGAAGTAGAGAAATGCTCATCCCTATCCTGAGGGGGAGTCCGCTCTACCCGCTGGTGACGCAGTGGCTCAGTTTCCGTCGCTGGGACCGTCCGGTTTGGTCGATCGCCGGGTGGTGGTGTTGACATTTCAGCAAATTTCTTCTCCACGGCTGTTTCTACTGCTTTACCGATGAGGTCGGACAGCTGCCGGAGAAGGGAGTCGGTAAACAATCCTCTAACAGCAGGTGTTGCTTCGCCAGAGGGAGGCGGAACAGCACCAGATCCAGCCTCGGTTGATGGTTCTGCTCTTTCAGGTCTCGACGTTGACGTTTCTGCCGATGGCGGCATGCCCCAGGGCATGGCGGATTTGGGAGTTTTGCCAAGCTCTCCAACCAAATTCCTTCGTAACCCGTCGGAAGCCATGGAAAAGGAGCTCATGTCTTAGCCCAGATATTTCCCACAGACGGCGCCAATTGTTCCAGCCCAAAAAATAGGACCAAGGATGTGCCTGAATCTTCAAATGCCTTCCTGATCTGCACCACAAACACAAGTTAGAAAGGACCACCGGGGATTTTCCGGTGGAAACCTCTTCGATGCTTAAGTCAGTAAGCGTTTGAGGTGTTTTTAGAAAATAAGAAGGAAGGCTCAAAGAAATGACATACCCTTCTCAGCCTTGGGGCTGAGATATTTATAGCTTTCCTAGTGGGGACCCCTTTACGGGATCTCGAAAATAAAGACCGCGAATCAGGGGCCGTTTAAGCAACAAACTCTGACAAGTGGCCCCATCGCCCTCTTCTGGGTAAACAGGAAACCAGGTCTGGCCTGGGCCTGCTCTTCTTCTACTATTCCATATTTCCTCTCAGACCTGGGTATTCGCCAAGACCTGCTCTTACCCCTCTCAGCCTTGGGGCTGGGAGATTTATAACTTTTCCTAGTGGGGACCCCAGCCGGGATCTCAGGAGCACGTGCCGCGAATCTCGGGCCATTTGTGCAACAAATTCTGACAAGTGGCCCCCACTTATCTCTTCCTGGGGAATCCGGGAAACAGGTCTTCCCTGATCCAGGTCTTCCTTCATTCCGTATTATCTCCGTTCTAGGATTTCCAGCAGATTCCAAGGAACCAGACCTGTCGTGATCCAGCTCTCCTTGCCTTTTATGTTCCCGCCTTTCAATAGCTTAAATCTTACCGTAATGATGATGAACTCTACCCCTTTAGAGGGCCAAATCAGGTCTTTTGCCTAGACTAGACTTGACTCCAGTCTCCAGAATTTTAGCTCGATATCATGCTCTTATCGACTTCTCAAGATGGCTACCCCTTAGGGAAGAGTTACCCCAAACCAGGTCTGGCTCACACGTTACCCTATCAATAATATATATATATAATATATATATATATTATATATATATATATATATATATATATATATATATATATACACATGTTATATATATGGGAAGTTCTACGGTACCCCCTACTTTATCATACCCATATATTTGTAACCGTTAGATCATTTCAGTTTTTATGTAGTGGAATGATCTAATGGCTTAAAATGCACGGGTTTTGTAAAGTAGGGGCACTGTAGAATTTTCCTGTATATATATATATATCAATGTGTTAACACGGGTATTATGCTAGTAATGTAAATATATTAATCAATAAATATAATCATTATATGTGCCAAAACATGAACAACAACACCAAATCTAAAATCAATCACTAGGGAAAATATGAAGAAAAGAATATGACTAAAAGAATATTGGGACAATTATCCTTACTTTCTATCTTAACGTGATACAACCTATAAAAGAAAATAAAGTTTACAGTAAGAAAGAGTAAAGAGTAGACTCAAAAAAAAAAAAAAATGGCTTATTGCTATAAAATAGTACCTAAAAATGAATATTGCCATTCATGCACACATTTTTATGGTAATATCTTCAATTTGGTCCCTCATGATAGTTTCAAAAGAAGAAAAAATCAAGGTGAAAAATTAAGAGAGGCTTCAAAATCAATAAAAACTAAGAATTTGTCATTTTTTCTTTAAGGTTTCAATGTTACAGATAGAAAGTGAACAATCCTTTTGAAAAATCTGCACTTATATCCTTTCATGAAATCACATGATAGAAAATATATTTTTTTTCTTAACAAACAATATTGTTCGTTAGTATTTCTTTCCTCTATTAGTATTTATTTAGCCTTCTCGCGTTACATTTACAAAATCAACAACATTCTCAATATGCAATACCCAATTCATCCAACAGAAAAAATACACTAAATTAGAAGAAAACAAGCAGCAGGAAGGATGTCATGGTAAGAAAATGAAGTACCATGTCATATATTAATTCAGCTATAAAACAATTGACAGTGCATACAATATTAAATACCAAACATGAAAATGCAGAAAACTCATATTTAATTCTACAGCTGATATTCTTAATTTTCAGAAACTACTACCTGCCACAAAATACTCTAAAGATAAAATACAAACTGCAAAAGGGGATTATAAAGAATTTGAATTAATTGTTCACATTATCTTTCAATTTGATGTATTTGGGATATTTACCTTGTATGAAAACTTGGAGTTTATACAAAGTTATATCCGAAAACTCAGATAATTTTGTTACTATGACCTGCAGGGAGTACTTATGTTGCGCTGCTGATTGCCGGGGCCTTTTCAATCCACCACTGCCTAATAATTACTTTGGCTATTGTGATAGAGTCGACAAACGGGAAATTAAGAAGGAACAATGGGTTTTTATCGATTGTAGAGGCCATTCGGAAGACTGTCGACAATGACATGGGTACTATGGATGGCTCTATGAAGTTGGTCACTCTCGTATTTTTTTATCGGAGAATAGGAAAACCTTGTTCTTGGATTTTAAGTACTATATATCTTGGTGAACTTAAAAGCATCATCCTTTTACTTGCAATATTTGTCTTGAAATTCTTATTTAACACGATTGTTTGATTCATTAGTCGTCCAATATTTCAAGTGATTTTATTTCTTTTACTTATAAGTAAGATGAATAATAAGAAGTGAATTTACTATACACACCTATGGGACTTAAGAAGGAATGGTAGCCATTTTGGGACACAAACCGTACCGTTTACAGAGTCCAGCTGTTTGCTTCTATTATCGAGGTTTATCAATTAGGGGACTTCTACGGTGTCGTGAAGGTACCATTCCCCACTTAATCAGAACCATTAGATCCAAAGTTGGTTATGAATAATGGTAAAATCAAGGGATGTAAATGCAGGGGGGTTGGGAGGTATGGTGCCTTCACGGCACCGTAGTCATTTCCTATCAATTATAGGCCTTCGGCCCTTCTTTTGCTAATTGACTCAGCAGTCTGTTACTTTGCTTTTCACTTTAATTAAGTTCAGCAACACCCAAATGAAGAGTTGAAGCATCACAACCTAATGTTATAGTTTTGTAAACAAACCGTGCCCTTTCATGCACACCATCAAACAAATCATTCTTCTTCTTAAATTTATACTCTCATAGAGCTAGAGTGCAAAATCAAACCTCAGTAACATAATACCTCTCAAGTCACCTTGGCATTTAATGATAAAAATTGTTTAGAAAATGCTAACCAGGCATCTTAACTTTATTACAGGCATTTAAACTCACGGAGAAGGGAAATGCCAAACAAGAAAGAACAAGCAAAAAAATGAGACTACTTTCAATTTTCGACAAGTAAAAACACAACCAATCTAACAAGATGGAAAAATTAACTTAATTGGTCTGAGGCATTAACTGCGAGTTATACAGATTTTCCATCTGTGTAGAAAATATTTTCTAAGCAGCATTAACAAGTGAAAGGAATTGGACAACCATAGTGTACTCACTAAGTAAGATATGATGTAATCTCTCTCTTTCACCATTTTCTTGACTATGAATGGGACTGTAAGTAAGATTAGAATTTCGATTCCATAAGCACTACAACAAATGACACCAACTGGAAGGACAAAACTGGAAGGACAAATTTGTCCTTCCTATAGGGTAAACATATAGGAACGACATATATAAGTCGTTCCTGTAGGTCCATTTACCTATTGGAACGACATTTGTCGTTGCTAAAAATATAATTGTCGTTCCTACAAATATAATTGTCGTTCCAACTGGGTAACAACTTAATGGTGTATTTGTTGGAGCGACAAGTCCTTTCAATTAAACAAAAATCCTTCCAAAATATTACTAACCTCATTTAATATCCTCCACATAATTTTCACCTTCTCCTCCCCAAACTTTTTCAACTTTAATTTCCTCTTTCTCCTCCCCAACTTCGGTACTTCTTTCTTCTCATTTCTCCTCTCCAAGTTTCTTTTTTTGTAACAATGGTTGAGAGTAAATCTTTCTTCCTGTTTTTGGAAGGATTTGTCATTCCAGATTGATGAGGTCGTCCTTCCAATAGGTGAATCTGAGAAAACAAAACAGAGGTGTGATTTTCTTCTTCCTGCCACCTATGTATGTTTTCGTGTTTGTGTTCAAAATTAAAGATCCATATTTGAAATCCACAGTACATCCGTGTTTGTGAAATCATGAAATATATTATCCAGAAATTTGCAACAATGACAGATAAATGGGGAGTAAATCCTTCTTCTTGTGTTAGGAAGGACTTGTCCTTCCATAATATTTATTTTGTCATTCCAATAAGTATTCCTTCTTCTTGTATTTGGAAGGACTTGTCCTTCCAGAATATTGATGTTGTCTCATGTGTTGTTTTTGTGTTTGTTTTCAAAAATAAAGAGCTGTCTTTGAAATCCAAGATACATATGTGTTTGTGAAATGATGAAATATATTATTCAAGAAATTTACAGAAATGACAGATAATGTATTAGGAAGGACTTGTCCTTTCAGAATATGATATTTTCGTTCCAATAAGTAATCATTCTTCTTGTGTTTGGCAAAAGAGGCATTGACATTTTGTGCTCGTTATTTTAATGATGTAGACACAAAGTTCAATCCACGCATTTTGCCGATGATCTAAAGTTTCGATCTTCGATCTGGAGGTGGCGTTGGAAACCTTATGAAACTGGATATCAACGATATAAATTTCATAATGATCCGTTGGTTGGATTTTCATCATGAGTCCGACAAATTTGACCATACGGTGGCGGTGGGTGTGCTGCAAGAAAAATGAAAGGAAGAAAAAAATGGTATCTGATCCTTACCCAATTGACAATTGGAGAGGAAATAGAAAATCCAGCAATGGGCTCAACTCGTGGGCCAAATGATAGGTCTATTATTTGGATATGTTTGAAGTATTTTGGACCCAATTATTTGTGTAGTAAAAATATTTAAAAGACTACACATAAAATTAAATTATAAAATGTAGAAACATAAAATATTAAAAAGACAACACATTGTGATTTTTCTAATTTATGTGTCAAATAATATATGTTATATGATCTATTTGTAGAAAACTTGGAGATACACATATAGGGCTATGATTGAAATAATATACGTTGTTATTTGTGCTTTCGTGAATAGTGTTCAACTTTTGGAGATAAGCATTGAACGGCCAATATGCAAATGATATATGATCAACGGTCATAATTGATTGAATAGTGTTCAGCTTTTGGAGATAAGTATTGAATGGCTAAGATGCAAATGATATATGATCAACGACTATAATTGAAAGCACAAGGATTGTGCTTTCTTGAATAATGTTCAGCTTTTGGAGATAAGCATTGAACGACTTCTATATATATGTACACACAGAAAACTTACGAAGAAATATAAACTATATCAACTATAATAATAGCTAATTTTGACGAAAACCATCCGAATGTACTAAAAATACACCATGATTTCTATAATCCTGCAATCACTCCATGGACTATGGAGATGGAACGATTCATCTTGGAATTTATCATTGGCCATAAAGAAAGTGTTGAAAGAGGTGCAAAACAAGCGGATTTCATCTTGAGCGTCCCGTAGGTAAAAAGTATACTCCATAGTCATTTCATGATTTCACCTACTTTTCCTGAAATTCACGATAGGATCGAAGTAATGGAGGCGAGGTACGTTTGGTGGAAAGCAATAATTTATGGTGATGGAGTTTTTTTGGACGAAGAATGTGAGTTAATCCGTATTGATACCACTATCAATAATAATGTCTCACCAACCTATGTAAAGTCCACACATTTGTCTACAAATAATTATTTGGTTTCCGTTGGTTTCACTGAATTACTAACTTTTTTTCTTTTTAATAAAGAAATACGGTGATGATGCATCACGAAGATATTATTTGTATGACGTGCCACCATTGTGGATACTAAGTATGAAATTGACTTTTTTTTTTGTACAAAACATATAAAATAGGCTAATTAATAATATTATTATTATTTATTACAATCATCAACTAACCATTATTTTAATTAGATTTTTTTTCTCTTTGGTTATTTAAAAATATATTATTATTACTAATATAAGAGATTAATATAATACTAATTAATATAAGTGATGAGATAGGAAAAATTAGGGCGACATTAAAATTGGGTGAAATTTTAAGCAGTAAAACGAAAATTTTTCGGCGATTTTAGGTTTGGTTATCTGAAATTTATGGTAGAAAAGGAATGAAGGAGAGCGATAAAACACATTTCCTTCAACCTTGCTGGTGACAAGACTATACATTAATCAATATGTTATTTCTTATTGTATTTTAATTTTGAAATAAAATTTCTTTTAATTTTAAGACATTATTATGAAATGCACTAATAATAATAGATATGTTTATTTATTTTCCCTAATAAATTTTTTAAATAAATTATAAAAAGAGAAAAACCTAAATAAATAATTATGTTTATTTATTTAGAAATAACAAATTATAAACAAAAAACCTAAATAAATAAATATGGTTATTTATTTAGAAATAATAAATTATAAAAAGAAAAAAACCTAAATAAATAAAATAATATTATTTATTATTTAAAATAATATTATTTATGTTGTAATTAATTAATTGCTTTAATTATATATTATATGAATGACCATCCTACCCCTAAACCCTATTCTTGTAACTATAAAAAGGGACTCTAGTCCCCATAATAAACTTGTCTTTTGAACATTCTCTTCTCTCATTCTTTCACTCTCCTCTCTCATTTTTTTTAGTTTTACAACACGTTATCATCACGAGTCTCTAAAAAAATGATAGCCTTCAAAACCAAACCTCCATAAACCAACACAATAGAAAATTTTCTGCCAGAAAATTGTCTGCGCAGAAAAGTTTCAAAACCATTTTACAAAATTTTAACTGTTGGATTGCCTTCAAATTTTTACAACGTATTCAAGACTTGTTGAATTAGTATCTGAATGGTGGAGATCTTGTTTTGATACTTATATAGTCCAATAATGGGTTTCTCAACAAAATAGTTTTTTTTTGTTCATGATTTGTCGTTACGGATTCTTTCAAAAATAGATCTCACACGATCTAACCGTTGGATCAAGTTGATATTAATATATATTATTCAAAACATATACAACTTGATTCTTTCTATATCTCTATCATTATCAAAAGATCATGGATTTAATGTTGTTTCTTAAAGAAATACTGAGAGAACTCAATTTCTTCCACCGTATTGTAGTTTGTGGAGAAATACAAACATATCTCAATATATTCTATTTGAATATTATGTATTATTGAAGAATACTATGAGATCTACAATCGCTCGTCGATATATTATAGTTTGTGAAAAAATACAATCATATTAGTTTGTGGAGAAATA
>BMAC01000141.1:851078-874518 GCA_014905375.1 Phtheirospermum japonicum
GAGAGCTTGTCCACAATTTCATCAAACAATTTTGAGGATCTAGCCACCGGCACATGTTTTTCACGAAAAGACTATCCAATTAAGGTACATACTTTCTCTTTTTATAGATGTTAATCCAAATTTATGTGTTTCAACTATGATTTTTTTTATTCTTAGAGAGTTTTTTTAAATAGATTATATCTTTTATTTAAAAAAAAAAAGTGGATACAATTAGATAATTCTCTTTATACTTTATCATGTATTTACATTCATTAGAAGCTTTATCATGTTGAATTGATAATCACGGGCAAGCATGAAGTATAATCTATGTATTTTATGCATTTTTATTTTGAGACTTGAAAATTGTAACCCCATTTTTATTGAAATACATTGCATAGTTGTTAATGTGCATTATGTGGTAATTAGAATACTTCTCGTGATGTGATTTTGGTTAAGAGGAGACGCATCCCAAATATTATAGTTAATATGATTCTAATGAGATCTACTTATTAATATGAATTTAGAGTATTCGTTTGGCTCAATTTTTGTTATTGTCAAAATGACACAATTTATATGCAAGCATGATAGATATGAAATAACAAGTTGTGCTTTTCTTTTCTTGATAAAACATGTATTCATGTATATTTGCACACTGTATGAGATTTATCTTCAACTCATATTTATCGTAGTATTTTTGCGAAATACGATTTCACAATTCTTAATAATCTTGAAGATTATTAAAATATAAATCATGGTTTGTGAAACAATGTGATGGTATATTTCTCAATTGAGTATGATATGTTCATGAAGAACATTATAAGATATATAATTCATATTTTTCTGATGAAAAATAATATATAATATTCCAGAAGAATATTAGCAATGCTCTTGAAGAAATATTTTTATTACATGTTTTATTTAATTACTAAGAGCATTATTTACATATCGTTGTTATATTATTTACGTTATGATTAAGTTGTTGTTCTTGAAGTAGCACAACTAATAATAATATTTCTTACGAACAATATATGCCCCTGGAAATCATTTATATATTTATTTACCAATTTTATATTCCTGAAGAATATTGATATACTGCTCCTGAAGTAGTGGAACATTTATACATGTCAAATATTCAATTGAATACTTCTTGATTTTGGAAATGACACTTTGTCGTATGCAATATTAAAAATCAAGTATACTCGCGAAGGAGTAACACATCAAATCAATCAGTACTACTTGATAATGCCCCGAAGAGCATATTTCTTATACAATTGATAATGATTTAAAATATTATTTTAATCAGTTGAGTAGAGTGGTTAGAATGTAAAGATAAACCTCGAATCAAAAAAAAAATTTATGAGAGGTCCAAGGTTTAAACCTTTTTCAACACCATTATAAAGGGTTAATGATACCACTTGAGTTACAAACTCATGGTGATATAATTTTGAATATAAATCAACCAGAAGTTTGATTTTTTTTTACTTGAAATATCCATAAGAATTTGAGATAATTTATTATCGAATTAATTTGTACTATAAACTAGTACTAACTCAAATATTTCTATATTGACCCGAAAGTTCAATAAAAGCTCTAAAGGAGTTAGAAAATACTTTTTCATTTTGAACCCGAAGTTCAGTATTATCATGATTTGGCATGACTGGTATGACCATCCCAGTTTATTAATTTATGAAGAGTATGAAGACTCTTCTATTTATTTTTAATGCTACATGTTCTCAACAAAATTAACCATTAAATTGTTACTATTTTAATTGGAATTAGGTTCCAATAATATTCATATTTTATATTATGGGGTGAGATCTTTTGGGCCCATTCACCCTCCATGTTGACTTCTAGATATTTGGATCCACTAGAAGATTGCATGTGTTATTATCTCATAACCAGAAGTTTATGAGAATAATTGCTCTATTGTCTATGAGATCAAAGTACCTTATGTATCTAATAAATACACTTATCATTTGCCAGTAAATTTTTATTTGCAAAATTTATTGATGATTTATATTTTGTTGACTATGGTTGGCAAAAGCAATTGATATGCCTTATGATATTTGATGAGAACAATTTTTGTAATTATGTGAAATGAATATTTCACAAGTATGCCAAATATGATAATATATGTGAAACCCCTGTCTATGGCTTACAGTCAGAAGCCTCCATCAAAATTTAAACAAGTGCGATATTTCTAATCGCCCCACCACATGTCATGATGGATAGCGAATGCTGAGAACATATCAAATAAAGATACATTTTTCTCATAATTTGTTAGTCATTGTATATTCTCAGCATTAGGGGGAGGATAGGCATATGTTATGGTAACAAAAGAAAAAAAATAATGAAATGTATATGTCATGGTAACCAAAAAATATGGAATGCATAAATATAATCCTCGCAAAGTTTAAAACAAACCTGAAGTTTGTAACGAGAATTTGCATTTTATATTACTGACTATAAGATTATCAATGGTTTTCAAGTTTAAAGACTCAAACTTGAATGTTATATAAAATCCTACAAGAGGATTAAGATGTCATGCCTGAAGCATGGTAACGATTGATTCTAATATATATCCTTTATATGGAGCAATTATTTGTGATGGTCTTCTCACTAAATGTTATACTCCAGTAGAGTAAACAGACATAACAAATTGAAGAGGTTCATGTACCTTATGATAATTTTAGAACAAAGAGATCTCGATAAGTTATGTCTATATAATTGGATCAAATAGAATCAATAAGAAAATTAGTCGACTATATTTATACGCATGAGCTCAATGATAGCGAGGATGGTATTTTTGAATTAATTAAAAGTTATTGACACAATTGTTTGGCCAAGATTGAATATGCAATCTTATATATTGCTATATGTTTGATTAGAAGTTCATTAATATATAAATAAAGATGTATGCTACAAGAGCATTCTTTTACGTGGTGGATGATATTGAAACTTGAAGTTTCATTCAACCGACAATATAGAACAATATCATGAATGAAATCAAATCCTGAAAGGATTTTGATATGCTTGAAGCATATTTATAACATTGTCATTAATATGATGAGATATGCATTGCAGTCTTTTTCCCTTAACTGAGGTTTTGTCGGATTGTCCCAGTAAGACTTTTAGTGAGGCAACATTATGATCATATTCAAAGAATAATGTACTCTTTTTCCTTCACTCGAATTTTTCCCATCGGGTTTTTTTTTTCTTGGAAGGTTTTGATGAGGCACATTCTTTGCATAATATTATATTTCAAAGTTTGAAAACAGACAAATAATAAACTCAAGAACTACTACCAATTGAAGTCATGGGGAGCACCTGTACTCTTTTTCCTTCGATCAGTTTTTTGTCCCACAGGATTTTTCTGACAAGGTTTTAATGAGACAGCAACACTATAAGTGTGAAAAGAAATATTTCGTATACGACACAACTCATATTTGACTACATAAAAGGTGACAAGACAAGATATATCTCTCGAACTTCTACACACAAGACTTCCAAAAGAATGGCGATATCGATATTTAGCAAATTCGCTCATATGATAATTTGGCGGACTTATTCACGAAAGCATTACCAACATCATCGTTAAAAGATTGGTACACAAGATTGGCATGCGTCGACTCAAAAATCTATAGACATGATTTTCAGGGGGAGTAGGGCTGCACTCTTTTTCCTTCGACCAGGTTTTGTCCCATTGGGTTTTCCTGGCAAGGTTTTAACGAGGCAACATTTTTGAGGTCATTCAAGGGGGAGTGTTGTAATTAATTAATTGCTTTAATTATATATTATATGAATGACCATCCTAACCCTAAACCCTATTCTTGTAACTATAAAAAGGGACTCTAGTCCCCATAATAAACTTGTCTCTTGAACATTCTCTTCTCTCATTCTCTCACTCTCCTCTCTCATTTTTTCTAGTTTTACAACAATTTACTTAATAAAACCGGATTATATGCATAAATAAGTAAAACAAAGGAATTATATTCATAAAAAAAGAAAGGCGAAAAAACATGGGGCGGCAATGTGAAAAAGACGAAAACACAAGACGGGCGGCAATATGAAAAATTGAGGAGCATTAATGAAATGGAGGATGGACTTTCAGCGGCAAAACAAGTATTTCACGGAACCATTTCCCTCCTCCCAGATCTGCCACAAATTTCCTTAGCTAATATTTATATATCTATATAACCTATATATATTCCATATATCGTGGATGGCAGAAGAGAGGAGAACGGATGATAATAATGGCGGGATAGATTTTTTTAGCCGAGTTACAGTAGGATCATCGCCGCCGCCGCCGTCGTCGAGATCACTTCCGATTCTCTCTCCGCCTTCCGCCGCCGTGGGCGTAGCTCTGAATTGTGGGTTGAATCACATACTACACACCGTATCCAAATTCGATACCCTCACCGGCGTCGCCATCAAATATGGCGTTGAGGTATTATTTACTTCACATTTTCCATTTTTTCGGTCTATTCAATGATAAACCTATCTAAATAGGGTCTTATTTTTATAGTACTTGATTCTGCATTTTGGGTCAAAGGTTTTGTAAACCTATCTTAATCTGCCTTTTTTCCTTGTTATTGCTGATAGCTGATATATGTGTATCACTCATTTGGTATTGGGGATTGGGTTTAGGTGGTAGATATAAAGAGGTTAAATGGATTGGTGACCGATCGGCAGATGTTTGCTCTGAAGACCCTTAAAATACCGTTGCCCGGGAGGCATCCCCCTTCACTAAGATTGTGCAATAATCACGACCACTCCTCTCAATGGTACTCGGGTGTTTTCGTTATATCGGTTATATTGTTATTATAAAATCTGTTATGATTATACTTTTGGTATTCATGTTTTCTTTTAAATCAAGAGAAGCAAATCCACAGTGACCCCAAGAAGACGAGGTATGCATTTCTTGGATGAAAGCTTTGATAATCCTTACAAAAAGGAGTTTTGGTCGTTTTTGTACACTTCAAAGCATAAAAAGAGTGGTACAAGTTTAAAATATTTGATCTTTACACCAGCCACACCCAGCAGTATCACTATGTGTGTGGGGTCATCATCTGTGAGCGGTGTACCTGGTCCAGCTAGATCAAGGGACAACAAGAAAAGAGAGGATCATTTTGATGAAAATGAGAGCCCTGATGACGTGGGATTGGATAGGAAAGTGTCGAGATCAAGATCTGTGGGGTGTGGGAGTAAGAGCTTCTCAGGTGATTTCTTTGGGAGGATCTCAACTGGCTTTGGTGATTGTACCCTCAGGAGAGTGGAGAGTCAAAGGTAGAATCATCAATGCAAAGAAATGGTGGTGGTGGTGGGCAGGATTGTATCAAGGAAAGAGTTAGGTGTGGTGGGATTTTTAGTGGGTTTATGATCACTTCATGCTCATCTTCTTCATCTTCTATGGTTTCTGAGGATAATAATAATAATAATGGTAATGGAAAATCAATTTCAGTTAATAATAATAATTCTTCATCATCAACTGTGAGGGATTTGTCTCATGGGAGGAGTAAAAGCTAGGGATGGGCACTTGCAAGTCTAATGAGAGCTTTTTCTAAGCCACCTTCTAATTCTGCTGGGAAAAGGGGTGCTTCCAAACACGACACTCCTAATTTGGCTGCAATTCCTTCTTTGTTGGCTGTGAGTAACTGTTCAAGAAAAATAAATTGAGAAAAAAATAAATAGGTGAATTATTATTATACTTATTTTTTGGCATTCTTGGTTTTGTGTTTTATGTGGTTATAATTATTGTGTTTATGTGACATTGTTGGTGTTCTTATTTACCATTTGTGAGGTTAATTTTTAGCTTCCTGTTTGTGGTTGAATAAAAAAATATGTTTAATGAAATCCAAACTGTACCGCATGATTTAGCTCTTTTTTCTGTTGTACAGGAGGCATACATGCTAATATAGTAACATATTGTAGATAATAAGTAGAAGCTATGTTGCATCAAGGCTGATTATTGGAGGTCTAGCAGAGTAAATTGATGTTGGTCTTTATCTGAATTGAGGCGTCATTTGTATCAATCCTTGGCATTATTGAAGGAGGGTGTTAATTTGTTTCATTATAAGGTACGCATTTACTCCCTCCTATTCAAAACTACATGTCGTTTTCTCTCTCAAAAAATTATTTAAAGTATATGTTGTTTTGTATTTTTAAGACAAAAAAGTGAATAGTTTTCCAATATTACTCCTATGCTTATTAATCTACCTAGTAATGAAATTTATAATATATCATTTTCCAACAAATATTAATTTAAGGATATATAGGGTATTTTAACTCTTAATATGCGTGCAAAAACCTTAAACTTTTTATATTTTGAATGCGATGGAGTAGTAAAATTGAAATATATTAAGAAGAAAAAAAAGAAGAAAGCCCTTTGCAGAAGGACAATAGGCTTTCAAGTCTGTTTAAGTTTCTCTGTTTCTATGGTTGGTTTTGCAGAAGGACAATGTTTCAAATCAGCGAGAGCATGTTGTTCACCTACTTGCAAATGAGCAAAGTCGACTTCGTATTCCGAAGGAACCTGAGCCGGTAGGTACTGCATCCTGTATTGGGCTTTTTTTAATGGAATTTGTGTTTAAGGTTGTACCATGTATTTAGTTGCTTTGTGTGACAATGTTTCTATTTTAGATCCAACATGTGCTATGGATACCACAATTCTCTATATCCTAATGCATCATAGATTCATAGGCATTCCTATCTTCAACTTCTATTAGAATCTTTCAATCATATGTAAATGGAAGAAAGTAATTCTGATTACATTATTAACTCAATGTAACATTCAAGACCAAAAGGTCACTTTTCTTTAAAAAAAAAAATAGATTTTCCTCTTTGAGTTGCTTATGATTAGTTTTCAGATATTGGACGAGGCTGCTGTGCAAAGGGTATTTTTGAAGTCCCTTGACAACTACATCAACTGGTGTAAATATTTAGGTATCTTACTAGTCTGGATCAAGTATGTTACTTTATTCTAAATGGTTATTTACACACTTATCTGTGACTGGGATTATAGAGTCCTACAAGGATAGTATCTTGTCAGGGCGAAATACTTGTGGCGATGTTCTTTTTTTTTTTAACATTGCCTGTATTTTTTGCAACCTGGAAGCTGTGAGCAAAGAGAAGAAGTTGTTGTTTATTGCGTTGTACTTCTTGATATGGGGTGAAGCAGGTAATTTGGTATTTTTATTGACATAACTTATTTTGTTGTTGGGTTGGTTTATGATTATAGTAGCTTGGATATGAGATTCTCTTATAAACTATAATTGGGGGTACTCAAAATGCTTTTTTCTTAGACTGTTAAATCCTTGAATTTAGTTTCATTGCAACAATATTCTTTGCTTGGCACGACTTGAATGTGCTAGGTCTTGTTCCTTTTTTATTTTTTCTTCCGATTTTAGGTAAACTTTTTTCCCCACCCCTCCTCTTTTATCATATTTTCTTGTAACATTCTTTTTTGGGGAAAGGTGTTTTTATATTTGCTTCAAGATATGGTTGGGTTTGAGATGTAAAATTTTCATTTTTTCCTATTCTTAAAGTTTCTATTGTAGATAAACTCTTTGTTGATGTTAATGATTTTGGTGTATTTATGGGTGAACTAATTAATATATGCACAATATGTACTATTGGTGATTTGATTTGGTTTATTTGTAAGTGAAATGATTAATATATTCACAATATTTAGTATTTATATTTTTGTGTAATTGGTTGACTTTGGCATTTTATTTGCTTTTTTTTAAAAATTTTTTTACAACTTTCTAGAACGGTTATTAAAAGATCTCTTACAGAAAACTCACTTTCTAGAAGGCTTTCATTAAATTCGTTCTAGAAACAATACTTTTCTAGAAGGAGTTTTTTGGGAGAACATGTCCTTCCAATATATGCGACGTGATCGCTCCTCTAAACTTATCTACACGAAGTTACGAAAACGAAAAATCGCGAAGAATTGGCACGACATGTCGTGCCTATTGGTATTTAAGTTACAGGAACGACACAAAGTCGTTCCTATAAAGCTACAGGCAAATGCCTATAGGAACGACAAATTTGGAACGACTTGTCCTTCCTATAGACCAAGAGGAAAGACAACAGCATGTGTGGGAACGGCTTTTGTCCTTCCAATTGGTCTCATTTGTTGTAGTGAAGTGAGTATGCATTTAAACTCTCAACAAAAGATCAAGAACTACAAGGCTGACAAGAATGCAACATATGATAACAGTAATAGTATAATTTCAATATCATTTAAGTGTTACCATAGGCACAAGCACAACCACTTAACAGCTATTCTTTCTCCTTTACTTTAACAGTTTACATTAAACCTAGAAAGTCAAAATTCAGTATTGAAAACTATAGTAGGCCAAGCACCATGGTACGCCGACTATGCAAATTACTTGGCGAATGGTGAGTTTCGACCGGATATGAATTGGCAAGACAAGAAACGCTTCCTTGCTAAGTGCCAACGCTTTTATTGGGATGATCCTTTCATGTATAAGGTTGGGAAAGATGGGATAATTAGGAGGTGTATATCCCCGACGAATAAATACAAGATCTCTTAACGTTTTGCCATAACCACCAAACCGGAGGCTACTTCGGGGGGAGAAAAATGGCTCTTAAAATCTTAAGCACGGGCTTCTATTGGCCGTCACTACACTAGATGCTCAAGTCCACGTTCAAACATGCGACAAATGCCAACGGACGGGGAGTATCTCGAAGAGAAACGAAATGCCTTTGGTAGGAAGTTTGGTTGTAGAGATCTTCGAAGCGTGGGGAGTTGACTTCATGGGGCCGTTTCCCAAGTCGGTTGATGGTTATGAGTACATTCTTGTGGGGGTTGATTATGTTTAGAAGTGGGTCGAGGCCATCCCCACAACCAAAAACAACGCCGAGATGGTTTTCAAGTTCGTAAGAGAAAACATTTGTGCTCATTTTGGCTTCCCGAGAATGATAAAAAGTGATGGTGGTAGCCATTTTTGCAATAAACTTTTTGAGAGACTCATGAGGGTCTATGGGATCAAACACAAAATAGCCACACCATATCACCCCTAAACTTCGGGGCAAGTCGAGACAAGCAACAAATAAGTGAAGAGCGTGCTTGAGAAGACGGTGCAACCTAGTCGAAAGGATTGGTCAAGAAAGCTAAGTGATGCCTTGTGGGCCCTCCGGACGGCTTATAAGACGATTTAGGCACGAGCCCTTATCACTTGGCGTTCGGGAAGTCTTTTCACTTACACGTTAAGATTTAGCATAAGGCATTTTAGGCAATGAGAGCCGTGAACATGGATTTGAAGAAGGCCGATCTTGAAAGGATGTTGCAAATGGAGGAGTTGGATGAGCTTCGGAATGCTCAATATGACAATGCTCGTAATTATAAAGAGAGAACGAAGCGAATTCATGATGCGAGGCTAGTTCCAAAGAAGCTAGAAGTTGGTATGCCCATTTTGCTCTACAATTCCCACTTGGCTCTCTACCCCGAAAAGTTGAAATCCAAATGGATGGGGCCCTTTACCATTTAAGACGTCAACCCTAGTGGGGCGGTGACTTTGATCGACCCCAAGACTCAAGAGAGATTTTAAGTTAATGGCCACCGAGTCAAGCCCTACCGTCACGGCTTTCTCTTGCCTCCCGACGAGGAAGTGTAGCTTTGGTGGGTCCTCCCGCCTCGACTTCGTCATGATTAAGAAGGGAGTTCGTCAAGTTATTGACGTAAAACAAGCGCTTCTTGGGAGGCAACCCAAGTTCTTCTCGTTTATTTCTTTTATTTAAAAGAAATAAAAAAATAAAAAAAAATGAAAATCCAAAAACATTCAAAATATTAAAAATAAAAAAAAATATGTGTTTGTTGCTTTTGGTTTTGTTCGCTTGAGTTTATGTATATAATTTCTTGCGTTTGTGATTTCTTGTGATTTTCTTTTCTAGGTTTATTTGTCGATTTCAACCTTGGGCAATTGGACGAGTTGGAAGTGTTCATAAAGTCGGAAGATACTAGGCATGCTCGATTATTGCTTTAATTACTTGATTCTTTGGTGGATCCCACCGAGCTCGACTTAAACTCGCTCGATTAAGGAAGTTTCTATTCATCCTCCTTTTACTTGATTTTCATTAAAATGCAATGAGGGCATTGCATGGTTTAAGTGTGGGGTGGGTAGGTGGTTAGGGTCCGGGTCTTATAAAGCATGATTTGTCTTTCTTAACTCAAGCCTTGGCGAAGTGACGTATTCTTGGCGAAGTGACGCTTACTATTTGCGCTTTTATATGGTTGAGTCAATTTTTGTGTCTTTTGTGTGTCTATTACATGTTTAAGCAATCTCCACATGCTTGGAAGTTTGAATAGTTTACTTGTCGGGTTTTTACATATTTATGGTCTCTTGTGTAAGGAGTTAAATTTTTGTGTTTCGTCCAAAACTCGCCTATACATAATCAACATTTTCTCGTGAAAAGATTGCAACGCTCTAAAAACTCTTTGGATTTTGCTCCCAAATTCGGTGCAAACTAGTGAGTAGCCTTGTGTGATTTATCGGCTTGCTTGCATTTTTATGGAAATTTCATTGAGGAGGTTTGATTTTGCTCGTACATGATTGAATTCTAAAATGACCTCGAGGCACATATATCACCCTTGTTCCGGCCATATCCATATATTTAAGCTACTTTAAAAATTCCAAACGAGCCCCCTTGAGCCTATGTCCTGTTTCTTGTTAGACGAGCTCGATTTTAGCTCTTATATCTTCATAAATTTTGAGGTAAGAGTGTATGATTAGTTGACAAGAAATGTGAGGGAAATCAATTGTGGGTATCGGGTTTTGAGTTGCTTATACAAAAAAATACAAAAAAATACTCCAACACAAATCACGAAAAGTGATAAAGCGTGCGTTCGAGAGAAAAGCCTAATTCAAGAAGGGCTAAGTTTAGCAAAAATAAGCGAATTCAAAAGGCTTCTAAGTGTTGTGAAATAAAGTTGGAAAAGCGTGTGAGTATACGAAAGGGTTTCGAATGAGAGTTTGGTGAATTGGGAAGGGTGAAGCAATCATAAGCTTCGGGTTTTAGAAGTTAGGGTTTTTGTGTGTTATTGATCACATTTGATCGTGTGTTAGCCACTATATCCAAATGTTCGATACCTTACCAAAGAGCCAACATTACAACCCATAATAAAGACCTCTTTCGATTCTTATTTGGTCAAGTACTATGAGCAGTTTTGAGCATCTGATTTGTGAAATCTTGACAAGGTGCATGTATTGACCGACTTTAGCGTAACACGTCCTATTTACTAAACACTTGAGTGAATCGAGCAAACACCCTAAATTTCTATTTAGGAGGAAGTCATCGATTTGGCTTGTATTTGAGAAAGAGTAATACGAGCAATGCTTGAAGATAGCGAGTTTGTGTTGATACTTCCATCATATTAATAAGGATAAGCACAAGGATTTTTCTTTTTACATAATATTCATTACATGTACACTCTCAATTCTTTTCGTTGTTCGAGGACGAACAAATCGATAAGTGTGGGGTAGTTGTTTTGCATGTAATTGTGGTGTTTTCCTTATGCTTATAGTTAGAATTTAGCCTTGTTTTTAGTAATCTTAAGTCGTTTTTTATTAGGATTTTAGGTTGTTTTCGTGTTTTCTTGTTTGAGATTTCCATATATGTTGTTTTGGACGATTCATGGGTTTTTGAGTCAAAGTTCTTATATTGTAGGTGGCTCGAGGCAACGAGGCCCAAAATCCATGCCGAGACGAAATAACCGATCCAAAAAGGCAGCCTGGATCAATTGAACCGCAGTCGATTGACTGTATGTCGATCGACAAAGCCCGGATCGACTGAGAGCTCTGAAATCGAATGCTCGGTAGTAGCTCATTTCATTTTGTGCGAAGCATTTAATCGATGACCTCTAGTCGATCGACTGGTAGTCGATCGACTGACACCTAGTCGATCGACTGGTTGCTTATCGACTGCGTACCAAGGATCGACCGTAAGCCCTGAAATCGACTGCTCGGTAGTAGCTCGCCTCATTTTGGCAAGGCAGTCGATCGACTGACCCTAGTCGATCGACCGGTTGTCGATCGACTGACCCGCAGTCGATCGACTGCAAGTCCGGCAGTTTTGGCAATTTGACGAGTTTGCCCCTACTAATAACTATATAAACCCCACATCTTGACTTGAGGAAGGCATCCACTCAACACCCAACTCTTGCATGTGCTTGGGCTTAATTTTCCCTTCAATTTCTAGATCTATTTTCTCTCTCTTAGGTTTTAGATTTATTTTTTAAGCTTTGCCTTGGGTTTGTAAGCTCAAGATGAGTCCAAGTACTCCCTTGAATTTTTACTTTGTTGCAATTTAATCAAGCTTGTACTCTTTCCTTTAATTCAAGTAAGCTTCCTTTTATTCTAATGCTTTGTTCTTTACTTTCATGCATGTTCTTCAATTTTACTTTTTTTTTTGCCTTAGCTCTTTGATTTCTTACTTGATCTTGTGAATCGTCCATGGAATCTAGATGAGTGACACGTCTAGGTCATAGATCGAGTCGTTGATCATTTTTATTTCAAGTATTTCATATGCTTTATCTTGGTCTTTATTTTCATGCATTGTTTCATGCTAAATCTTAGATCTATGCTTTGTTGCTTGATATTTTACGTAAAGTTTTAAACTTTGCGTTAACTTTCATTGCTCTTTCTATCTATGCTTTCGATTTTTGTTAATTTGCATTATTCAAGTTTTTATGTTCATGCAATCATGGTTGTACCTTGAGCTTTCATGCTTGTACTTGGTGAAACATTGCTTGTTTTTGCTTATTTTCATTATTGTTTTGCATTTTCATATTGAGGCATACGACGAGGCATCCGACCAACTTGCTATTTCAATTTCTTGTGTAGTTTAGATAGGTTAATTGATTTATTTTCATTTTCCATTCATTTCTCCAAAGCTACAAACACATTGAATCCTTCAATCGAATCGATTTCCGATAATATCAAGCCAAATGAACCTTTACTTTCAAAACCACGAAAAACTACACTTCACTTATTTCCTGAACCTGTTGAAGGATTGTTTGCTTAATGGCTTTGTAAACACATCTGCAACTTGATCAATGGAGGGGACATGCCGAACATTGAGGATTCCTTGACTGACTTCTTCTCTTACAAAATGAACATCCAATTCAATATGTTTGATCCTGGAGTGAAGGACAGGATTAGCAGCAAGTGATTCACCTCCAATGTTCTTAGTCCATATTATAGGAATTGTTCATGGAATAAATCTAATCTCAGCAAGCAGATGCTTTATCCACATAACTTCTGAGGCACAGTGGGATAAACTTCTATACTCAGCTTATGTGTTTGATCTTGACACTGAGGCTTGTTTTTTAGAGCACCAAGAAATCAGATTTTCACCCAAGTATACACAAAAACCTGTTACAGGCCTCCTATCATCAGTATCTGTGGCCCAATCTGCATCTGAGAAACCAATTATTCTGCTAGACTTGGACATGGTTAGGGATATACCAAGAGTATAGGTACCAACAATGTATCTAAGAACTCTTTTCACAGCTTTCCAGTGAGTATCCAAGGGACATTACATAAATTGACTCAACTTATTCACAGTGAAAACAATGTCTGGCCTTGTTATTGTCACGTACTGCAGACCGCCAATGATACTTCTATATAATTTCTGATCAGCAATAAGAGAGCCAACAAACTTATATAGGTGAGGGGTTGAGATCATGGGAGTGGGAGATCCCTTGGAATTAGACATTCCAGCTCTCAGCAGAAGTTCCTTGATGTACTATTCTTGACACAAGTGCATTTCTGATCCAGTGTGTGTAACTTGAATACCTAAAAAGTGATGCACTATGCCCATGTCTTTTAGAGAGAAAGCTGAGTCCAGAAGCTTTACCAGAGAAGTGATGATATCATTGGTGCTGCCTGTTATTAAGATATCATCCACATACACCAAGAGGACTGTGTAGGACTTAGAGGTGGCCCTGTAAAAAAGGGAGTTATCAGACTGAGACAGATATCATTGTTGCTGCCTGTTATTAAGATATCATCCACATACACCAAGAGGACTGTGTAGGACTTAGGGGTTTCTCTGTAAAAAAAGGGAGTTATCAGACTGAAACAGGTGGAAACCTAGCTTTGTCAGCACATTCTTGAGCTTGGAGTACCAGGCCCTTGGTGCCTGCTTCAATCCATACAAGGCTTTGTGCAGTTTGCAGACCATATTCTTATTGCCTCACTTTCCAACCACAGGATACAACTAGAGATAGGATGGTTCTTATGGTGACAGGTTTTACCACTGGACTAAATGTCTCCTCATAATCAAAACCAGGTGCTTGAGTGTACCCCTTTTCCACAAGCCTTGCTTTGTGCCTTAAAATTGATCCATCAGCCTCCCTTTTTATTTTGTAGATCCATCTGCAGAATCTCTTTCCAGGAGGAAGGGAGGTGAGTTCCCAAGTTTTATTCTTGTAGAGAGCTTTGATTTCGGAGATCATGGCCTGAAGCCAATTTTTATTAAGTAAGGCCTCTTTCAAACTCTTTGGCTCCTGTTCAAATTCCATCATTGCTGAGTATACTCTAGGTTTCAAATGACCTGTTTTTGCTCTTGTCTGCATAGAGTGAGTGTCAGTAACAACAAGTGGTGCAGCATGAGGAATAGAACATATTTGGCCATTCTCTAATTGTGGCAACTGCACTGTTAAAGGTATTGTAGTATGTGATTCAGAAGTTGTTTGAGGTGAGACAGGAGATTGTTAGATAGGTGATATTTTTCTGGAATTTGTTGAGTGCACAGGGGAGGAAGTTTGATCAGAATGTAGTTGAGGTTGTATAGATTGTGTAGGAGAGTCAGAGGGGATGTGATTTGTGTGTGAGGCAGAAGGATTGGATGGAGGGACAGAGATAGGATTTAGAGTAGTGTATAGAGGGGTGTAAACTGAGGTGTTTGAAGAGGAAACATTTGGTGATACTAAGGATTTTAACTTGGAAAAAGGAAACTGATCCTCAATAAAAATGACATGTCTGTTAACCATTATTTTTCCAGAGGGGAGCATGATTTTGTAACCCTTGTATCCTTCACTGTACCCTAGGAAAGTGGAGGGGACAGCTCTAAACTCTAACTTGTGATTATTGTAGGATCTCACATGTGGATAACACAGGCATCCAAACACTTTCAGAGTGGAGTAATCGGGTTTATGACCATACAGTGCTTCAAAAGGAGATTTGTAATGCAATTGTTTACTAGGGGTCCTATTAATAACATGTACAGCAGTGTGAAAGGCTTCCATCCAGTAAGAATTGTGAACTTGAGAGTGAGATAAAAAAGACAGTCCTACCTCAATGACATGCCTATGTTTTCTCTCAGCCACTCCATTTTACTGAGATGTGTAAGGGCAAGAGATCCTATGACCAATCCCTTTCTCCTTCAGATATTTGGATAGATTTCTATACTCACCACCCCAATCACTTTGAACACTGTTAATCTTTGTTGGGAATTGAGTTTCAACCATAGTTTGAAAATGTAGAAAGGCTTGAAAAGCTTCGGATTTGTTTTTGAGAAAATAAATTCATGAGAATTTGGTACAGTGATCAATGAACACAACATAGTAAAGGCTTCCATTAGTAGATTTTATAGGACAAGGTCCCCACAAATCTGAGTGAATAAGATCAAAAGGATGCAACACCACATTGGTAGATTTCTGGAATGGCAGTTTATGAGACTTAGATTGCAAACAAGCATTACAGGGAGAAGTAGCAAGATCTTTATTGGAAAAGGTTATATTACAATCCTTGAGAACTCTTATTACAACCTCATTGGCAGCATGACCTAGTCTATAGTGACATATATCTAGGCCTATTTTCTTCTTAGAAGCTGAAAAACACAAGGAGATCAACAACATTATTCTTGAAAGAGTGCTGATTTGAAGGAGATGTTTGACAGTTTGAGGGCTGGACTTGATAAAAGTTAAACCTATAGAGACCATCACAAAGTTTCGCTTACAGCAGAGTAGCCCCCGTGGCTTGATCCTTAACAAAACAAACAGAGGGATGAAATTCAAAGAACACGTTGTTATCCTTAGCAAATTGAGAGACACTTAAGAGATTTTTAGTAATGCTAGGAACATGAAGTAGGTTATTAAGCTGGAAAAAGTGTTTAGAGGCTGGATGAAAAGGTTTAACAATAGAGTTTCCCATATTAGAGATGAACAAACCTATTCAATCACCCAAATGCAGTTGGCTTGCCCCTTGATACTCAGATGAAACATTGAGATTAGCAAAATCTGGAGTGACATGGTTGGAGGGCTCCTGAGTCAGGTATCCAACTGTAATCTGAGATATTATCCTGAGTTACCACCATGGCTGTCATAGCTGGAGAATGAGGAGTCCAAGACTGACTGGTCCTGTTTAAGAAGGTCCCTCTCCCAAGACCTTGTTTACTAGAGGTGCTGAAGCCTTGAGAGAATTGAGGGGTAAAGTTTGGATCCATTCTGTAGTAGCACTTGGATGTTGTGTGATTAGTATAACCACATATTTGGCAGGCAACCTTGTTGTTGTTGTATCCTCTTGCTCCTCTACCTCTGGTGCCACCCCTTCTACCTCCTCTATTATTTGAGTATGCTCCTCTTCCCCTATTGCTGCCACTATTGTTGTTGTTGTTATTCCAACCGCTATTTTCTTTCCTTGACCATGGACAGCTACATTTGAAAACATAGGGATAGATTCATCAAACTGAGGATTTGCAGCCTCTCTCCTGGATTCAAAACTTAAAAGTAGACCACTTGCATCCTTGAAGCTCCACTTATCAGGACTGGATGTGATGGTGACAACAACAGGATCATACTCACTGCCTAGACCTATTAAGTAATGAAGTAACTGATCAAAGTCTTCAACTTTGTGCCCAGAAGCAGCCAAGTTATCACAGCATACTTTGACCTTATTTAGATATTCTCTCACTGACTGATTTCCTTTCTTCATAGTTTGCAGCTAAATCTTGTACTGCATTGTCTTTGCTCCAGATTGAGCTGCAAAGTTTACTTCCAGAGCTTTCCACATATCATGACTTGTAGTTAAGTCAACCATCAAAATAAGAACATTCTCAGAAAGGGAGGAGAGAAGCCATGAGGCAAGCAATTGATCTTGTCTCTGATGGTTTTAAAAACTTGGATTCAGAACAATGAGACCATCCTTGTTCTGGACAATCTTGAATGGGATCTCAGCCGTACCAAACAGATAGGATTCAAGCCCTTATCCTGTAGTTGCAGCAAAAATTTGTTGCTTCCAAACCAGATAGTTGTTTTCATTGAGTTTGACAGAAATAAGTTGATGCTAAGGTTGGATAAGGATAGGAGCTTGCACAGCAGCTGTGTTTGTGGTTGTATTAACCTCGGGAGAGGCCACATCTTCAGCCATTTAAAGAAAAAAGAAAAAGGAAGAGGTAAATGATGAAAGGGACTTGTCAGAGAAAGGCCCTAGACCTGCTCTTGATACCATGTTGAAAAGGCAATAAAGCTGCAAACATTTTAACTATAAAACTGGAAAGGATGAACACTGCTTTCATAATACATCAGAAATGTTTTGCCACAAAACATACTTATAGCTAAACCCTAGCAGCAACTACAAAAGGAGAAGGCAACGGTCAAAACACTAGAACCGTAGATAAGGCTACACCTAGCATGCTAATGAACGGTTCAGATCACCCCAGTACATGCCAATGCATGGCAGCTTGCATGGAGCTGTACAAACGTCCAAATAACAGATAAAACAAATCAATGCTGACTAGATTGAGGAGTTGCCAAGTTGCTGACTTATTGATTTAATTATGAACTCTAACAGATATAATATGGAGAAGCATTATTTAAGCTTTAAACAAACAGTACGTACAATATAAGTGTCAATGCACAACACGTTGCATGAGACTTTTTATTACATTTCTCAATTTGTAAACCATACATATATAAGACATGCACAACACATTGCACGGGACAATACAAAAGCGGAGTGACAAAATTCACCTTATTCAAACATCGTTAATATGGTTTTATATATTTCGAAGCATGCAGATCAAATCAGAATGTAGTGGAGCAATGTGTGCTAAATCGAGCAACATCAAGGGTGGCATGTCGTATTAGTATATACACCGCACAGACCCGGATTGCCTGATAGATCCCTGCACAATAATATTAAAGGTAACATGAAATTCAAATAATTATTATATCAATAGATGGATATATATTAGACTTTGATAGGTACTCACACATCTAATAGGGACGGGAGATTCATCAATTCGTCAGGTACTTTGCCTGTCAAGTTGTTATTTTGAAGTCGACTATCCTTACAAAAACACGTATTAAAAATAATAATAAGGAGAAATCTCTTTCGGGTTTAGAATAACCAGAAAATATTATATATTACGCGGCTAAAATGTAGAATTTTGCCATTAACTTTTTGAATTTGAAAAAAAATATTCAACTAAATATAGAGTTGGCAAATTTAGTTCACCAATTAAATTTTTGTCACACATTTTGCCTAATTTTCATTCAAAATTTGAGTTTTGTAAGTGACCCCGAATTTTGGACTAAATATGCCAAAAGTTTAATAGGTGGACTAAATTTGTTACCCCATTGATCTCGACCGACGATTTTTCATTCAAAATCCCCAAAACTTAACCAAATATACGACAAAAATTTAATTGGTGGATTAAATTTGTGACTCGTGTATTTATGAATTATTTTTACCAAGTCCAACAAGTTAATAGACAAATACAACATTTTAGCATGTATTACACCTAGAATAACCTTACGCACAGGTATTTCAAATTCGTTAGCTTGCTTAATTCATTTGGAATGGTACCAGTGAGACTATTATTGTACAGATCCAAGCTCACCAATTCAGCAAGATTTCCGAACTCAATAGGTATCGACCCATTTATCTTGTTCAAGTATAACTCCCTATCACCATAAACAAAATCAATATCATACACAGTGTTAGCTCAAGTAAGACAATATAGTCATAAGAATACTCTGGCAATTTGAACAAGCATATGAATAGTGGTTGCAGAAAAACACATACAGATACTGCAGCCTCTTCAAGTTTGCAAGTGCTGGGACCAATGTACCCTCTAAATTTGAATTCCCAAGATCACTGGCAACAAAAATTGATGAAAACAAGTTGGATTATGAATAAATAACATTAATTTAACATTAATAATAAATCATATTCTTACACTTTCTGCACTATTTGATCTCTATTACCATAGCAGGTGATGTGGTACCATGAGCAAGGGTCGACTTCAGTGGTGACCCAATTTTCTAATACTTGGCCAGGATCACTTAAACCATTCCTAAAGGCTCCTAAAGCTTCAACTATAAAAATAAAATGACAACAATCGGAAATTAATAAGGTGCCATATGTCTAGAAATTAATTACGTACGCCAGTAATATCATTAATAAAATGTTCAAAGAAGAAAACCAGTAATCCATAATCACATTTATGATCACTAGGTTCTACTAAAATAGTACGTACACAACACTGAACTTTCCAAATATAGTATACATCAACCCACTATATACTAGTAATTGAAAATCACTCTATCAGCTTCTCAGTGTCAGGAAATCCTTCTGCTGAATACATATGCCAACTAATTATTTGTTTTTCTTTTTTCTTTTGTTTTTATGGAATAAGCGAGATGTCAATTATTTATTAAGGGAATTAATTTTACAACACTTTCGGATTTTGAAATTGCTAACTTCAACATATATTGTTGAAATTACTAGGATGTTTTACGCCAATTATATGACGCATTCTCATGTATTTTTAGTTATTAGATAATGTATATATTGATGTATGTGTGGAGTACTGCTATACCCCCAAATTGAGAAATTATTATAATTGTATAGTGCTAAAAATAAAATTATATCCTTTTTTTTTTTTTACTGTAATTGCAAAATAACACTACTAAGTTTGAAAAGAAAAGAGAGAAACCTTACTTTACCATTACAAGAGGGAATCCAAGATTTTTTTTGTACGATTAATGAATAGATATTCGAAATTTAAGGAAGTATATGTCGGATAATTTGGATTACTATAAAAATTGTTAAGGGTGTTTTTATCTTTTGAATGATAAAAACATAGTGCTTATAAACTTTTTTAGTTAATGAATTTATTTTGAGGAGCTTATAAGATCTCTAAAGTCTTTTTTGAAGTGTTTATAAATTTTTAAACATATGAGATATTTTTTAGATCTTATAAGTTTTGCAAAACATCCTCTAACAAAACACTTATTGCGCTCTTTTGATCGGTTACTAATCATGTTTCTTCTTTAAAAATATTTAGTAGTAGTTTAGTTTGTGTTAATTATTTAGTTCTATTAGTTATTAGTACTTTTTATCGATTGAATGAAATATAATTGTAATTTTATTTTGCACTGGGTTGTGACTTTTATTATAAAATAATATTTATTAATTATACATAGTATCCCCAAATTTAAGATTTTGATATATATATCTTTTAATGTGATGTACTCAATATAATTGTGTATATTTATTCTTTAAGTCATGTATATATTTATCTTTTAATGTGATTTTACTAGGATGTTTTATGCAAATTATATGATGCATCCTCGTGTATTTTTAGTTATTAGATAATGTATGGGCATATGCTGTGTATATATTTATCTTTTGATGTGATGTACTGAATATAATAATGCATGTCTATTCTTTAAGTCATGCATCTAGTAATTTTAAGTGATTTACCTATAAACGAGTTGCATGATATTACGATTCGATATTTTCCTAACATACCCGATAACAAACCCAAATTATTTAATAATATTTGGAATTTTAGTCTTTTGAATTTATTAAACAATTCTTGAGCCATTTAAGAATTGTTTAATACATCTAAAAGTTACTAATTTCTGGTAATATTATTAATATAATTTGGATTTTCAAAAAAGTATTCAGAGTTGAAAGGTCTGAAACTGTTTTCATACTAAATGCAAAAAAAATAAAGTATAAATTAAATCTATTTTGAAAGATACACAATCTATGTAATAATGTATCTTAACAACCAACAAATTTAATCGAATATATATGGTTACGTTGAATTTCTTTTAGTACTTCTAATCGGTAGTATTTGATTGTAAATCATTAGTGAACACATATACGATATAACAGCCATTTTATTATTTTTTAGAATCGTGCTTTCTTGATTCAAAATCTTTATAACTTTCACGAATAATAATAATTTTGTTTTAAAAATTTCTTGAATAAATTCCGTGTAACACACTTATATTAAATTAGTAAATTAGTGTATCAAAAACGAGTATAAAACTCACATGCTAAAAGAGATTCTAAAGAAAATTCTCAAATTTTATGAAAGAAAAATCAAACTCTAAACACCTACTTATAAGAAAACTATAAGATTCCATAGTAAATGGTGTTGTGATCTTTAATGTTACTATTTAATTAGTATAAGATACTAATTGTCCTAAAAAAAATGAATTGCAAACCTTCTTCATTAGCGTCAATAACATTGAGATGAAACATACTCAACATGAAGCACACCACCAGGAGAGACGCCATTCTCACACGAGTAACTGAAATGGGAATATTTATTCTTTGGTATTTTGGTACAATGTTTATAAAAATATATATATGTATTGCTTTGCTTGAGGAGTTTTATAAGCCACTCGGGCGTGATCATTCATCGCCATAATGTCAAAATAGCATTTTTGAAATCCGGCAAGACTTTCCACCATCCGCCAAATCATACCTTACGTCATGTGCCATTCCTTTACTACTTTCTTTTTTCTTTTTTTATGACTTGTCAAAACAGTACAAAAAAAAAAAGAAAAATGGTATACATTCATAAAAGTTATTTGGCATCAACCCAATATATACTGGGATAGTATGCCATGGATCCAGGTGAACCTGTAATTTAATTTATCATCGTATATAACTGGTACATATCATCATATATAACTGGTACATATCATCATAAGGAATTGAAATTCTAAATCTAAAATTTAAAATTCTAAAATTAAAAAAATAAATCTAAAACAAAAAATTAAACCCTGAAAATGGAAAATTAATCCCTAAAATAAAAAACTAAACCCTGAAATTGAATATTAAACTCTAAATTCTAAATTTCTATCGCATATCATCACATACAACTGGCAGAATGATAGAAATAAAATGGAAAATTAAATTAAAAAAATAAAAAAACTAAACCTTAAAATGAAATATTAAACCCTAAAAATGGAAAACTAAACCCTAAAATGTAAAACTAAACCCTAAAATGGAAAAGTAAACCCTAAACTCTAAATTTTTGACACATATCATCACGTATAACTGTCAAATATCATCACGTAAAACAGGGTACACCTAGCAAGGTGCACTCAGGTCCACCTAATAAATTGTCATATATACTAATTGAAAATAAGTATATGCCTAAAGTATACTAATTAAAAATTATATATATCCTGTTTAACTATTAATACAGAAATTGCCAGCATATGAACACTTACGGGACAAGAATTGCTTACCTCACAAAGTTACGGGACCAACTTGCAATTACGTCTACTAAAATAATTTAATGTTGGTTTTTGGATCCCTATCCAAATTAAAATCTTTACCTAAGTTGCAACGACACGGACACAAAAATACGCTTATTTTTTAAAATATAGGACACGACACGTCTCGAACACGTTCATAATATAAATAATTAATAATATGTTTATTTTTCATAAAACATAAAATTGTAATAATTTTTTATTTTCAGTTAATCATCTAAAATAATTACAAATTCATTCACAATAATTGATGAAAACTCAAGTAAAATAAAAATTGATAACAATTAAAAAAAATGAAAAAAATTAAAAATTTGAAAAAAAAAAATATAAAAGAATTAAAAAACGTGTCGGAGACATGTCCGGGCATGTCGTTGTGTCTCGCCGTGTTCTAGGCGTCTCTGAGCCGTATCCCCTGTCAAGAATTCCAAAAGAAAAAAAGAAAAAAAATAAGACACGTGTTGGAGACGTGTCGGACGCATGTCCGCGTTCATGGAATGTACGACTCTGAATTTATAGTTCAATTTCAAATAAAATTATATTATCAATTTCTAACAAATTATTATTATAATTATTTAGTAATTTAATTATTTATTTATATTACTATTAAGTCGTCTATGAAATATTTTTGATTACTAAAATTTATTATAAATTATTTATATTATAGTTATCTTATTTATTTAAAATATTATTAGGTCATTCATGATTATTCGATTTAAAAATCTAAGATCGTTAATTGGATCGTTCTTTTTGGACTTGAAAACGAGCCCAATTACTAGCCCTAATCCACCAAGACCCTACCCTAACTTTCTAAAATTAAATCCTAAGCTTATTTATAAAGAAAGATCCAAACGCCATCAACCTTTACAAGTTTTCTGCAAATCGGCCGCAAGGTAAAGATCCAACTTT
>BMAC01000141.1:884363-932703 GCA_014905375.1 Phtheirospermum japonicum
TAGAAAATGATCCAAAAGTCTTCACCTGAGTCACTCTTCTAGAAAATGGCACAGTCTCTAATTTGCACGGAGATGGACTCGGAACACAACACGGGACACGACACGACTCGAATACGAGGACACGCTTATTTTTAAAAATATAGGACACGACACGGCTCGCACACGTTTATAATATATATAATTATTAATATATTTATTTTCTATAAATATTAAATTATAATAATTTTTATTTCTAATAAATCATCTAAAATAATTACAAACTCATTCACAATAATTTATAAAACCTCAAATAAAATAAAAAACGATATTAAAGAATTAAAAAAAATTGAAAAAAAAATAGAAAAAAAAATGAAAAAACATGTCGAGGCCGTGTCCTGGCCGTGTCCCCTATGCCCCACCGTGTCCGCGCCGTGTCCCCTGTCAAAAATTCAAAAAAAATAAAGAAAAATAGGACACGCGCCCGACACTTGTCAGAGGCGCGTCGGACGTGTGTCGTGTTCATAGAGTTTCCGACTCGCCTACGGGGGTCAAAAAGTGTCCGTGCATCATAGAGAAATATGTTTGGGCGGAAAAAATATTAATGAATATATGATTATCAAATAATTAAAGGTTAAACTTTTGTTTTTATATATAGATTATTTTAACATTTGTAACGAAGTTCTAAACTTCTCGATCCGACGACTTCTTCTCATACGAGATTTTGAAATTCTCCGCCAACTTGACTCTTTCCTTTTCGGGGTTAAGATGGGTAAATTCTTGTCGAATATTTAAACCAGCTAAATCATGCATTTTATTATTATAGGGGATTTATTATACAATACATATAAAAAATATTTGTAAACATTACAAAATTTTAAATCTAAAATAAAAAATTCAAATGATGTATTCTCAATCCATGCCTTGTACATATCCAATTTATTTATCAATTGTTATAATTATTAAATAATTATATAGTTTAATATTTATATGATGTTCGTTAATAATTTTATTTAAATACTTATAAAAACTCAAAAGATGTCACATCCTCAACTCGTGTCTAATCTCTATTAATTCATTATTCTTATTAAATTCCTTTATATTATAATGTTTAGTGTAGATTCGTTAATAATTATTAGTTAGATATTTTGAGAAATTCAATAAATATCATATTCTCAACATGTGTCGCATTGTATCGGTGTCTATTCAATTGTAAATTATTTTTACATAATTTATATTTTTATGTTTAGATTGAGTTTATTATTAATATTTTATTACATACTTAGATTATTACAAATAACTTGTAATTTACATATATGAAATATTTTAAATTCCAAAATAAAACTATTGTTAAATTTTATTATAAATACAAATTATTTAATTATTTTCATAATTAATTTTTTTGTTTTAAAATTATTTGATTTGTAATTTGTTATTTAATTAAAATAACTAATTCAATTTTTTTTTGATAATTATATATAACTTATTATATTCTTATATTAAGAGAATAAAAGAAAATATTGAATTAAATTAAAAAAATATGAATTAGAAAAGATATAATAAAATAAAAATATTATTATTGAAAAGATATAATAAAAAAAAAAACTAAATTAGACAATCTATATCTGTATATATATTAAAGCAGAGGTCTGGAGAGAGAAAAAAATAAGAGTGGAATGCCACGTAAATGCCACGTAGGATTTTTTTATTTTTTTTTTCAATTGTGTAGGAGTTTTATTAACATAATTATGATAGATACCATAATTAATATTAATGATAATTTGATTCACCTGAGATTAGTTTCTTTTTTTAATTATGTAGAAATCTTCTTAACATAATTATGATAGATACTCTAATTAACATTATAATAATAAATATTATATATATAWWKWCWRWTATYTYWTTTTWATTTTTATTATGAGTTTTTTTCTTTTACGTTTTATTATTATTTTTTTCATTTCAAGTCCAACAATATCAAATTTGTCATTTTTTCTCAATAATTTGATCACTTTATTTAATTAAATTATACAAAAATGCACAATTTAATATAATTTGATATTATTCTTATTGCTATCAACATGTTGTTTATAAAATATTATTACAATTCAACACTTTTTTATTTAAATTGGTTTCATAAAATAATATATTTTGTTATTATCTCAAAAACCACTTAAAATAATACAAGTGCAAACCCAGCAGATGGTGGGATGAACATTATGATATCAACTATAATAGATTTTAAAAAATATCAACTAATTAAAAAAAAAATGGGAAGGCCGCCTTTGAAAGCAAATTTTGCTAAAAACAGTAATTTTGAAAGTATTAATGTCATACTTAATATCGATTGAAGTTCAAAATCGAATTTATTCTCTTAGGTGTACATTTATATTTATATACTAATCGCTTCAACATCATTGTAATATTTATATTTAAACTTAATACTTATACTATCATCTGCTCATTGTGCGAAAGAAAAAAATTATCTTCACACGAAATTATAGTAAACCTAAAAAAACAATGTAAGAGAGAAAAAAAGTCACGTAGGATTATTTTATATACATATTTATACATTTTATTTTATTTTTAATTGTGAGTCCAAATAATATTAAAAGTAAATTGACCACTTTTTTAAATTAAACATAATTTAGTATCTATCAACGTGTTATCTATCAAGTATTATTACGATTCAATACTTTTTTTATTTGAATTGATCTCATAAATAATGTTTAATATTAATAATGATTTAGTTTCTTTTTTAATTATGTTAGAACTTTCTTAACATAATTAGGATGGATACCCTAATTAATATATATAAAAAATTAATAAGATCATTTGAATATATGTATATGTATATGTATATGTTATTTTGGTTTTTATTGTGAGTCCAATAATATGAAATTTATTATTTTTTCTCAAAAATAATTTGACCACTTTTTATAATAAAATATGCGAAATTGCACAGTGCAAAACAATGTAGCATTTGTTTTATTGGCTATCAACATGTTATTTATAAAATGTTATTACGATTCAATACTTTTGATTTGAATTGATTTTATAAAATAATGTATTTTGTTACTATATCAATAATCATGCAAAACAACACAAGCGCGAAACTAGCATCGAGTGGAATGAACACTGTGGCATCAACTATGATAGGTTCGTGAAAAGATCAACTAATCCCAAAACCAAGAAAGGAAAGTCACCTCTAAAAGTAAATGCTACTAATGAAGGTAATCTTGAAAGCATTCATGACATACTTAATTTATATCGAAATTCAAAATCTAGATAATTCTATTAGATATGCATTTACATTTTACATACCAATCACTTTAACTTCATTTGAATATTCATATTTTTTTTCGTATACTTATACTATTATTTGATCACTATGTAGAGGTAACAATGTAAAAAATTCTCTTCATACCAAATTTGTAGCATACCTACAATCCATTCTGGATAGTAAAATAATTCGTTTAGAATGATCAAACAAATGTTTTTGAAGATGATGGTGTTGCAAAAGTTTAGAATTATCAAACAAATACTTTCATAAATAAGTCAGTTTTCAGTCATGGTTAATTGTACGATGTTATATCAAATGTGACTAATTGTAAGGGTTTAAATATATTGATCGGCGATGATTAGAATAAACGTAGTAATAATATTATAAATGTTGTGTATAAGGAAATTTTTCATGATTTGTAAAGTACATTTCGTCTAATAACAATCATTCTATGAACAGGTTATATTATTTTTCAATATTATTCGATTTTTAAATAATATTTAGATGTATTATAAATAGGGAGTGGTTTCGGTAAAAATCATCTATGGTGTGAGAACTAGGGATGGTTCTCACCGAAATACATACATACATACATACATACATACATACATACATACATACATACATACATACATACATACATACAACTTAAGGGTGGTGTATTTCTCATCTATGGATACAGATGACGCTTTCTACAAATCTAATAGTGGAATTGTTAATGTAATATCTAACGACATAARTTCTCTTATTTCGAAAGGAAGAATTAYGCATTCTAYATTTAGTGTTCCTTTTAATATCCAACAAGATCTCGATGTTTCCTGGTACTCCACTTGCAAAATTAATGGTGGATGCGCATCTCATTATTTGGGATGAATCTCCAATGATGCATAGCTATTATTATGATACTCTGAACAAAACATTGAAAGACGTGATGAGATCGCAAAATAATTATAATACGCAACTTTCATTTGGTAACAAAACAATAATTCTTTGTGGAGATTTTCATCAAGTTTTGCTGGTTGTTCCAAATGGCGCTGGACCAGACGTATTTCACATGATGATCAAATCTTCGCATTTATGGACTCATTACATGGTTTTGAAGTTGACCAAGAATGTGGTGCTGCAAAATCACTATTCAGATCCCGATTGTGTCAAGTTAAAAAAAATTGTCAATTCGATAAATAGTATACTTGATGAAATAGTTGAAGGACCAAACGATGGTATCGCTCAAAATGAAATTCAGGTTATCTATTATTGAAAGATGATGGTGACCATGTTCCGTCAATTGTGGCCAGCACATATCCACAATTTGAAAAAATCACTGAATGTTTCGCTTATTTGGAGGGTCGTGCTATTCAATCCCTAACACTTGATGTCGTCGATTTGATTAATAAATATAGGATGTCATAAAATGATGGAGAATTAAAGTTCTGATTCGAACATTGACATATTGTAAGACGTCCACTCACCAAAGTTTCTAAAAATTCAGGTTGTGTAATATTGATTGTTGAGAATTCCACTCACCAAAGTTTCTAAAAATTCAGTTCTGATTCGAACATTGACATATTTCCCTAAAAATTAGAATTCCACTCATGTTGTTGAGAAATATTGATTCATTTCCTTGTGTTGTGTAATGTTGGTTGTTACAAACTTGACGATCATATTGTATAGGTTAATATTTCTCAAGGAAGCAATGCAGGTGAATTGTTGTCCATCCCTAAAATTATTGTCACACCATCTAGTTCGAGCTTGCCTTTCAAATTTCAACGACGATAATTTCCTCTGATTGTGTCATATACTATGATGATCAACTAAATTCAAGGACAATCTCTCTCTCACGTTGGACTTTTCCTGAAAAATTCAGTCTTCAGTCATGATCAGTTGTACGTTGCTATATCAAGTAGGGGTGGAAAAATGAGGCACGACATGATTGACCGACACAAATACAACACAAAATAATAGGCTATGGGTTGAGTCTTATTGGATTCGCGCCTTATCGGTCTGACACGATAAGACCCGTTAAGTAATGAGTTGATAACGCGCTAACCCGATAAATACGATAAGACCCGATAATATTATAATTTCTCCCTTTTATATTCATTTACTCATTGTTAGTATCTGTGATCTTTAATTTATCATTAGTTCATTTTTCATATTATAATTTTAAATGTATTTGACAATTTGTATTGATAATTTTATAGCAATGTATTATATCTATTAAAAAAATTATGTATTTTATTAATTAACGAGCCTAATGTGCTTAATGGGTATTGATAATTTAGTATGTTTTTTTATCGTGCTTATCGTACCGGGTCGTACTTTTCGTGTTTTTAGCGTGTCGTGATTCGGGTTTAGATTATAGGCCCGACAAGCTTATCGTGTAGTGTTCGTGCCTATGATTCTCGTGTCGTGCCTTATTGTGCTGGCCCGATAAGAACCCGACACGATTGATTTGTCAGCCTTGATATCAAGGGTGACCAATTGTAAGGGTTTAAAAATATTGATCGCCGATGATGAGAATAAACATTGTAACAAAATTACAAAAGTTGTGTATAAGAAAATCTTTCATAATTTATAAACTACATTTCATATAATAACAATTCTTTTATGAATCAGGTTATATTATTTTCAATACTGTTCGATTTTTAAATAATATTTAGATGATTTATATATATGGAGCAGTTATGGTAGTAAATATCATCTCTAATTTGAGAACCAGTGATGGTTCTCACCAAAATACATACACACATATATGACTCAAGTATACATATATACAATTACTTATTTAAACACTTTAATACATTTAAAATAATTATTTTTATTATATAAAAAATAAAATGAAAAATTATCGTGCAACGTACGGGCACAATACTAGTATATAATAAAATGATAATATTAAATTTGGTACCTATTAAACTCGGATGAAATAATCAAACGAAGAATAAAACTTTTTACTTATATTGAACGAAACATGCAAAGTAGATAAATAAATAATGAAAATTAGTGGTGATTTGTAATACTAATAACTTTATGGGCTTAAAGTAGATAAATAAATAATGAAAATTAGTGGTGATTTGTAATACTAATAACTTTATGGGCTTAAGGAGAAAAATCTTGTACCTAGAAAAAGCCCAACTCTCTCCGCCCAATTTGCTCCTATAAACCAGCATTAGCTGCTTTTCTGGAGTTTTCTTTTATCTTTTCCATAGAACCCTCTTTGAAAAGTTAGGGTTTTGTTATCCTCTTCCATTTCTACACCCAAACAACCAACCAAATTTATCCTACTGTAAGATACCATCTCTGTTTTCTGCTTCATTTTCTTCTTCCCTTTCTTGATTCTCTTAACTTTATTTGTTTTTATTTGTTCATTTTTCTCTTTTCAAGATTTTCGAGTTTGAGAGCTAGAAATGGCGACTACACAGCTTACATCCGCTGCATCTTCAATCTCAGCAAAAGGATTCACTTCGTTTGAAGGTCTCAGAGCTTCGAATGCAGTTAGAGTTTCATGTTTTTCACCTCTGAAGCAGAATGGCCTTTCTCTCAGGTCATTTCGTGGCCTTGCTATCAAAGCTGCTACAACCGTTGCCCCTAAGGTAAAATTCTTATTTTATTTTAATACACAAATATATGCAATGCTTCGGCAATTTAATTTGTATCACTTATTTTTCTTCCAGACAATTTACAATTTAAGATTTGATAGTCATTTTATACCAGCGATTGCTCTGTAAAATCCCTTATCCTGTTGTTTTAGATTCAACTATAGAGCCCAATAGAATGGATTCCAAGCTGCAATCAATTTGACTAGAAAATGAACTTCGATTTTCATCATTTTGCATAAATTGGAAATTTAGCTCCCATTATTATTATTATTATTATTATTTTGATAGTATTATTAATATAGTAGAGGATTGTGCTTGATTTGTGGCGTGTAAATGCATTTATTGTGTTTTACTTATCTTATGCATTTTCACTCTCAGTACACTTCTCTGAAGCCATTGGGTGATAGAGTGTTGGTGAGAATTAAGACCGCAGAGGAAAAGACCTCAGGCGGCATCTTACTACCTTCAGCAGCACAAACCAAACCTCAAGCAGGTGAAGTAGTTGCTGTCGGAGAGGGCCGTGCAGTTGGAAAGAACAATGTGGAGATTAGTGTGAAGGTGCAATTAATAATCTATGTTTTTTTAAATTGTAAAATGTACTCATGAGGTTTGACCTTATTATGAAATACCCCAGCTACCTTTCAAAATTACCAAAAAAAAAAAAAAAACACACCTGAAGTTTGATTCACTGTAATATTATTTTTATAAATTTGAAGGGGGCTTTTGAAAAGTTTTCTGCTTTTGAAGGGATAGGGTATTCTTTGTAATTTTAAAATCTAGATGTGTTTTTTGTTGATTATGTCAAACCTTAAGGGTACTTTTGGTAGTTATCCCTTTCCCATAGGGATTTATAGAGGTGAATTGTTTGACTGACATGTGTATGTATCAATAGAGTGGTGCCCAAGTGGTGTACTCGAAGTATGCTGGGACAGAAGTGGAATTCGACGGGACAAATCATCTAATTCTGAAGGAGGATGATATTGTTGGCATTCTGGAAACTGATGATGTGAAAGATATGAAGCCTCTTAACGACAGGGTTTTAATAAAGGTTTGGTTTATGAGCCCATTGGTTTCTTGCATTGTTTATGTTTATCAAATCTTGTGATGTCGTTATGCTTCAAGAAATGTAAATGTGCCTACAAAACTAATAATCAATCAGTTTATTTGCTATATAATACATGTAAACCAATCAAACCGCTGCTAGTGAAATTAGCATTATCTTTCTTTCTAGTTTTTTGGACATAAAGTCATGTTATACCTCGCGGTGCAATTACTCCTTTTCAGATTGCTGTGGCTGAAGAAAAAACGGCCGGTGGTTTGTACTTAACAGACGCAAGCAAGGAGAAGCCTTCGATTGGCACAGTAAGTCGTATTTTCTGAATCTTTCACCTTAGGGAATATTATGAATTTACCCCTCAGGTTTGTGGTGCTTACAAAAGACCCAGCTAACTTCAAAATATTACAAATGATCCCTGGGGCTTACATGTTGCCCCAACTGTTAGTTGACCTAACGGAATTTGCTTATGTCATCAAGTATTTTACGATTACACCCATCAGCGTTACAATTTATTACAAATAATTCTAACTTTCTATATGGCTATAAGTAGGAAAATTGAGGGTTGTAAGTGTAAGACAAAATTAATGTTAAGAAAAAGTTGAGGGGTGTAATTGTAAGATTATTCGATTCAGCAATTTCCACCAACTCACTAATGGAAGGTGCAAACGCAGCATGGGTGTGGCCTCAAGGTTTTTTTTTTTTTTTTTTGATTTTTTTTTGTAATTTGACCAAACCTCAAGGGTAGTTTTTTTTTTTATAATTATCCCTTCTGCTTAAAAAGAGCATCTTTTTGTGCGATTTTACTCTTCCATGTATTCTCTTTTCCATTTAAGCCCTCAATTTGGTACAAACTGTAGAGAATTATGAGGGAGAATGAATGATAGTCTTTGTATTGAACTTCAGGTTATTGCAGTGGGGCCTGGCCCACTTGACGAGGAGGGTAAAAGAAAGCCATTGTCAGTGGCTCAAGGAAATACAGTTTTGTACTCAAAATATGCCGGCAACGATTTCAAGGGTCCCGATGGCTCAGAGTACATAGCACTACGTGTCTCGGATGTGATGGCTATCCTCTCTTAGTTCATTTTAGCATTTACCCTTTTGTTGGCGCCTTAAATAACTGGTAAAGGTCATAAACGGACATGTTCTTGCAATTTAGACATGACATTGTTTCTTGTAGCCATCCTGAATGTAATGCAAGTAATAACTGTTTTCGTATTTCTCAAATTATGGTGCTTTTATGGATTATTTTGTTGTTCCGACTAACAAGTTCAATTCAAAAGGGTGACCCAATTGTGAATTGAATTCTTGGGCTACTGAAATTTGAGAAGGAATTTTGGTTGCCCTGCAAATAGTTTTTTTTTGAAAAAATAATAATCAGGCTAAACCGGGCAGTTTTTGTAATAAACCATTTTTCATAAATCGATTTTCTGAAAATGGTGGATGGTATAAATTTCTCGTTTTCTCGTCCAGCTTGCTGATAACAATTGAAATCTACACAATGTAAAAAAAGCTGGGACAAGTTAGTTACTTATGAAGATTACATTGTTTCATACAAGTTACAAGGTAACGTCTAGCAATACATTAGAGGCCCTAACAAACCTATTTCCCTACACTAAGTGAAGTTTTTCCCATGGCCTGTCTAGCCCAAATGAGACATCAAATCTACATCACACTGCCCTGTATAATATAACTAATACCTGTAAAATGATTCTAACTCGCACAGCCCACTTTACATAAAGATCGCTCTACCGGTTGAATGATGTGTTGGCTGAATTATTATTATTGTCGTATTGCGTTCTCCATGCATTGCCGCTATCGGTCAAACTGCACGCCTGGTTTTGGACAGGCAGTTGACCTAAATCACCGTCCAAACTCATCTGTTGTACTTCGACAGACGACAATATCTTTATGCTCTGAACGCACGTCACAAATTCCCTAGCAAAAAAAAAAAAAATCACCTTTTTGATATATAATATGTATGTCATTTATTTATTTACATGAGTGCATATGATATACTTACTCCCATGGGTCGTCACCGACGAGTAATATATCGTTTTCGTGGTCAACATAGACGAGCTTCCACTCGGTTCGTAGTGGGTCTTCTAGAAGCCCTTCGATACCAAACATACGAGCGAGATCGTGCCTGAGCTCTTCGTACCCCTTGTAACGAGTCACGTCTATGGTCCTCCCCACAGAACCACGTTTTTGAACCTTTTTCAAATTTCAAACAAAATCAATAAACTAATTTATGCAAAACAATAAAAAAAGAGAAAAATACCCCTCTATCCCAAAGAGGTATGCTTACGGTTATTGCACACAGTTTAAGTGAATGCTGATTAATAAAGTATTGCATTTTCCATCTATGCCCCATTTTTAATTAATTTTTTATTATTCGACTTCTGTAAAAGTTAATCTAGTAAATGAAGTGGTGTGATTTTCATATAATTAAATAGAGATACATAAAAAATGAAAAGGTCCCTTCATACAAAATATAATATAGTAAAGCCTATGTTTTTGGGACACCGGAAATAGTAATGACAGAGGGTGTACATTTTTAAGAAAAAGATGGAGCATTTATTATATGGTTAATTACAAAAGGCTTCAGTTATTTCTCAAAATTACAATTACCTCCTCGACATTTGTTTCATTTGTTAGGCAAATACAAACCTCAAGGCGTGTTTCTAACACTTTAAGCGGGTATTTGCAATTTTGAAAGAGAACGGGAGTTTTTTGTAATTGAGCTGAACTTCAGGGGTAAATTTGGTAATAAGAGAGAGACCAACCTTTGTGTACGTTCGCATTCGTTGTGTCTGGTTAGGCCACAATCCACCACTCAGAACACCCATCTCATTCACCACGCCATCATTCGAAGGCCCGGGATTAAAATCCATAGTCGGCAATTGAGTTCCAGACGACAAATCAGTCTGAATATCCGGGCCATTGTAATTAGAAACCAAGTTATGCATATCCTTTCCAGAATCGTAACCCCTAGACAATAAAGCATCGGGCGCCAATCCCTCAACATTAGACATATAAGCCATACTACTACTCGCGTGTGGCTGAACATCATCAAAACCCGTCAAGGGGAAACTACCAAATGATGATGTGGCATCCAAACGATCAACAACAGCACTACCCTTGTATTTCTGATGATGATCTTGTGCTTTCGAATTGTAAAGTTCGTGGTTTATTTGGACATCTAGCTTGCTATGATGAACGATCAAATTATTTGTCAACGCAACCTGCAAGAAATGCTCCCATCAGACGTCTGACACTAGACCAACTTCACTAAAACTATATCCAAAAACAATACCAAAAATAGAAAACTCTAAAAAAATTAAAGAAAAAAAATGAAAAATCCCTGAAAAATAAAAAAACCTTTAAAAATGAGTTAAAAAAAAAACACTAAAAGAAACTAAAATTCCTAAAGAACTAAATATTAATTAAATTCAATTTCTTTTAAGAAACACTAGAAAGAGTAGAAAGAATTGCAAAACTAGAAATAAATAAAGCTGGGGCTCCGTCTGATGAAAATATTTTCCGTCAGATGGTCTGACACAACTTTTTGTCACCTGCGTATTGTTTTGGGGCGGCGAGGTTGAACATGACGGGTAGTCCACGTCGGCACGTATAGAGTGAACCCTGTCTAAAATTGGAGTCTTTTGCTGACTCGAGAAACGGTTATCACGAACTTGCGACGACTGAACATGATCGGGTGCCGAAACGCGCGTCTGATGGTTTTGCTGAGGTTGTTGTGGTCTTTGGTTCGTCTGATGCTCCAAGGCATTATTATTATTATTATTATTATTATTATTATTATTATTATTATTATTATTATTATTATTATTATTATTATTATTATTATTATTATTATTATGCTGTTGCTGTTGCTGCAGTTTCTGAAGTAGCTGCAGTTGCTGTTCGGAAACACTTTGCGGCAACTGGTTTGGCTGAGTAACGTTCGTTTGCTGTTCAAATTGTTGCTGACAAGAGGGATCGTTTTGCGAAATTTGACTCCCCATCTGCTCGAAAGCTGCACCGCTTGTTTGAGGCGGCAAAAGTATCGGTTTTTGAGTGTTCACAAGAGAATGTGGCGTTTGCAACAGGTTTTGCTGTTCGGGCCAGGATAAATTCGACAGCTGGATTTGTTCGGCACGTTGATTCAAATGATTTATGTTGCTCGATTGAAAATTTAACGGTTTTGAGTGGTTATCAGCGATAATGTTACCCTGAGGTGAAACAATTGAAGAATATATGTTGGGAAATAGGGGCGATTGGTTATTAGGTGACAAGTGATGATGATGATTATTATTCTGCTGTTGCATGCTCATCCACTGGACTAGGCTCAGGCCCGGAAATATCGAGCTCGGGCCATCTTTTAGGCCGAAGTCGTTGGCCATCCAGGGCACGCTTCGCTTGAATATATTCTCTATTTCGGACCCATCATCTGCAAAAATGAACTTAAAATGAGGAGATATGGCAAAAATAGTTTGATTCAGTGTTAAAATTAAGGGGCTAACTGTAATATTTTGATAAATGTTAAAAGGGTTTTGAAAAAAAATGCTTATGAAGGGGTAAATGTGAGACAAAATAAACTCTCAGGGATATTTTTTGATATTTTGAAAGTTTTCTTTTCTTTTCTTTTTTTTTTGAATTAGGTGAAACTTCAAGGGTACTTTTTGTATTTAACCCATCAATTAATGTTTGGTAATTACAAAAGCTACCCCTGAGCCAGTACAAGTATCCCCTCAAGGGTGTAATTTTTAAAATAGAAACAAATATTAAGGGGATATAAATCTGAAAGATGTTTTTCTTTCTGTTAGTGAGGCTAGACATCAGGGGTGTTTTTGTAATTAACCAAAAATGTTTTTACGTAACTTGCAAAAAGCTAAAGTTTAACCTGGATGTTTGGGAAAGTTGGGTCTGAAATATGGCGGTGGACACATGTAGAAGGGAGCGATAACCGGTTCGATCTCCCAAATCGAGACTCGGCTAGGACGTTCTCCGGCAGCCGATTCATCCCATCCAACCTTAAAAAATGAAAATCATTATTACACTGAAATCAGACAAATTCTAGATTTTGTCAACAAATTTACACCCCATATGAAAATTTTAAAATTACAAAAATACCCCCGACGAGGGTACCTGTAATACTTTTGATAAATGTGGATGAGGGTTTTGGAATTATTTTTTCCTTATGAATGCGGTGAATGTAAGACAAATTAAAATCTCAGGGGTACTTTTTGTCATTTTGAAAGTTAGCTGGATTCTTTTCATAATTATGTCTAACCTCAATGGTGAGTTTGTAATTAACACTTTCTTTCATAATACCTGAAGGTTACGCCACTGCGAATTTTTCCATCGTACCGGATCCAAATCGCTCACACCGTTAACCGTACCCATATACCTCCGCACGCCCGACTCGTCCGTCTCGAACATCATCCTGAACCGCATGCCAGTCGTAGCTTGCGCATACATCGCTTTATTATACTTAGCCAGCGGTATCACAAATTCCGAAGGGCAAGCCCTGCCAGTTGTTAAAATATCGAAACCCATTCAAAAAAATGTCTTTGTAAAGTATGATAAGCCCAAGGTAATTAAAATAAGTATTAACACCTCGGATTGTAGAACACGGTAAACGGGGTGTTGTTAGACGCGGCATGAGCCGCAGCGGCAAGGATACCAATGTGCATGCTATCACTGGATATGACCGACGACGAAACGGATGGCTGTTGTCTGTTAGCTCGCCGTGTGCCCAAGAGAAGCTGCGACGTCTCGTCCCTGTGAAATTCATTGAGATCAGATAGAAAATGAATAATTAGAAAAATACCCCTGAGGTTTAGGTTAATTACAAAAAAAAAAAAACTTGAGTTTTGATTCTTTATTAAACTCTACTTTATAAGAAAAATATATATTTCAAACAACACATTTAGATTTTTAAAATAGAGAATGGATAATTACAAAACTGCCCCTGAGGTTTGGGTTAATTACAAAAAAGAGGTTTGATTCTACATCAAACTTTAACAAGTTTACAAACACCCCCCTTCAATTTGTACAAAAATATTACAGTTATCTCCTTAAATTTAGCACATAAAATCAACCGTTGCGATGTTTTTTGTAATTAAACCAAACCTCAAGTGTAGTTTTTGTAATTATGTTGTTATACCTTATGAAAAGGACGGAATCTCCAGCCATAAGTCTTTTAGAGCTCACAAATACACTCCATCCTGACGTCAACAAGTGTCTCTTGGGTTGACCTGAAATTGAGGATGAATAATCTTTCGAACGTTCTTCGGTGAGAAAAGTGATTACATAATTATTTTAATAAAATTACCTCTATAGATATGCCGGAAAGTCCAAGTTTGGTCGTGCAAATCTCTTGCTGTTAGCTCCTGAGCAGTAGGTTACATGGAGAAATCCTAAAAGACAACTCTCTGTTAAGCACAAGAAGGAGACTTAAATCTACCCACTCACCAAATTACAACTAAGGGATAATTGCAAAACCACCCTTGAGTTTTAGCCTAATTACAAAAAAATCAAAAAAATCTGAGGGTGTGTTATTTGGAATTTATATACAAATACCCCCCTTTAAATTTGTGTTCATTTACAAATCACCCCCTAGCAGGTGCAATTTGTAAAAACAGAAATATATGTCAAGGGGTTGCATTTGTAATTTTGAAAGATAACTGTTTTATTATAATTATTTGGGTTAATTACAAAAAGTAACATTAAGTGTTTGGCCTAATCACCAAAAAAAAAAAAAAAACTCCTGAGGTTTGATTTAGTGTTAAAATTAAGGGCCAACTATAATATTTTTTATAAATGTGAAGGGGGGGTTTCAAATAAAATCTTAGGGATATTTTTTGTAATTTTGAAAGTTAGCTCACTAGAATTTTGGGGGTGGAGGGGAGTACTTTTTGTAATTAACCCTTATTATTTTAACTTTTATGTTTAGTCAGGCTAAACCTAAACCTCGAAGCTAGTATTTGTAATCATTAATATATATATATATATATATATATATATATATATATATATACCAGAGGTGGAAAGATCTTTTCAGCTGCTCGACGAGGAACCGAAAATCCACCGTGAGTGCTCGTGTCGCTTGCCGTAAGTGTTTTGCAGAAAAACTCAGCAGGTTGTCTGTTGTGCTTAAGACCAATCTCAGATACAAGTAATGCTTCCTGGTCATACTGTTTAAGGGGCATAAAAGTTACTATTTTTTTTCAAATTAATTATTTTCCAATAAACGTCGAAATGAAATAGCTGATAATAACCTTGCTCACTGGTTGTAGAGTCATCTGAGCATAGACCTCATCGGTTTCCCCATCAGCCTGACATGAGCAAAAATAATGAAATGAATTAAAGAGCAGAATCAAGAAAATCATAGATGGCATTATTTTTATGGGTTAATTAAAAAAAAAAACTAACTTTTAAAATTACAAAAACTACCCTAAAGATTTTATTTTGTCTTACATTCACCCCTTCATAAGAAAAAATCATTTCAAACCCGCCTTCACGTTTATAATAATACTATAGTTAGCCCATTAATTTTAACACAAATTTTTGTAATTTCAAAAGGTTAACTGGGTATTTTTGTAATTACCCCTTTCTTTTTTGCAGAAATATCAATGGAAAAGGTCATTTAGAGGCGAAAATTGGCAACACGCACAACAAGTTTACATCGATTATATTCCGGAAAATCATTTTTCAGTTTTTTTTTTCCGAAATATTTATGTGAAAACTATAGAATACGGTCCATACATGTAAGGTGACATTACGGAGCATGCAGATTAATTTTGAGGGAAGATTGGGATAACTCGGGATGCCGTCAGTCTCTTTCCGCATTGATGCTGCCACCTGTACATATATAGAAAGAAAAAAAAATCCTTCGACATTTTAAGGCTACTGCTCGCTAAATTTCAGTGATTGAGGATGCAAAAAAAAAAAAAAAAACGTACTTGCTCGCTGTGACCTTGAGGAAAATAGACAACTAGGCTTCCAACAGGAGGTAAAGAGACCAATGGACCGGCACAAGCATGCCATAACTCGGAATTTATCGCCTTTTTTTCTCCTGTACGAATGAATGGTAATAATGTATTAACACACAAAACTGCAATATCCAAAACAACAGAATAAAGTATAAAGCACTTTTTCTTCTTTCTAAATTTGTTCATCTGAAACATCTAATCTTTTAGTTGATTTTTTTTTTTTTAATTTTAACTTTCCGAGTTCACATTTTAAGAAAAGCCATGACGTTCATTATCATTTAAATGGTTGCTTTATCAATAAACTTGGCAATATGCTTTTCAAAATTCAAGCCTATAAGGTGTAAATGTTAAGAACAGCAAGCACAAAAGCATCATCATCAATAAAAGATTTGCTATGATATTCGAAGCCTACTATTTAAAAAGAAAAGGAGAAAGAGATAAACCCATTATTTATCCATTGCAAGCAAGCACAATTATTATTTATAAAAAAAAAAAAAAGCGCACACAAAATTTATTCTCTAAAGACTCTTGATCTACTATTTATCCATTGAAAACTCCATAGACATATTACGCACATTGAAATAGTTCTAAAGTTTGAACTTAGTACACAAATTTCAACAGGAGGGCAAGATTCAATCTTTTAGTCACCAAGAAGGCAAGAAATACCTGCAATTTTGTTGTTTAAAAGAGAAAAAAAGCAGAAGAAAAAACAAAAGTGTCAAGTTCAGCCTTTATAAGTCAAGTTAAACCATGGAATTGGCTGAGAATGACTAGACTAGACCTTTTCAGCATCGAGAAGGTAAAAGCACTTTTAATATCATAAAATGAAATGAAAATAAAAATCAAAATGAATTTGAACAACACACCTTCTCCTGAATTTGCCATAAATCCATTAGATGGAATCTTCATTCTTGAAAAAAGACTTCACCTTTTTTACAATCTGAAATTCAACTTCCTTTTCAAACAAAACACTTCCCCAAAAGCTCAATCAAGCAAGATAAAAGCTCGTGAGCTTATCACCACAGACAAATTATAATTGAACTGCCCAAGACCCACCATGTCCAATATATGCACAATCAATCTCCCAAATTAAAGAACTGGATTAAACTGAAACCCATTAAAATAGCCACTCTCATTTCAACTCCAACATACTCTCCAGGCCGAATCTTGATTCACATTTCGGAGGGCAACAACAACAAATATAAAAAACGAATCTTTAATTTTCTTGGTTTCAAGATAACGTACTGCCTTGTTAAGCTGAAAGCTCAAGTGCCCAAAATACGATGTATATTATTCAAACCCAGAAAACGAACTGGGCCATCAAAATCTGGAAAAAAAACCACAAACGGGAATAAAGCGCCGGCGTGGGCGGACGCGGCGCAGCCGGAATCAAGAAGGAATCTTGGGACTCGCCGGAAATTCCAATGATTATTGTGTTACTGCAAATGCAACAACGTTATTTTATATATATATATATATGTAGTTGTAATAACATATTTGGAGTAATTTGTAAATCTTGATACAGGTTAGAGAGAGGGAGAGAGAGAACAGGGAGGCCGACATAAATGAACAGGAGGGGTTAAAGTAGGAAGTGTACATTCGTGTTGCGCCCTTTCAACACATTTGTTTTTATCATATTCATTCATGGGTATAATTTATGTTGACTCACATTTTATGTTCTAGTACCATTCCTATGTAATGTTAAATAGTTTAATTAGTATTTTCTAAAATCTAATTTATTAATTCGTAATAAATAGAATGCTTTAAAGATTGTATTTGTTGACAATATATGTACTAGTAAAAAGGAGAAAATGTTTTCTTTTTCACGGATGATTTTTAAAAGTAATAAAGAATCTGAATTTACTTGAATATACTTTTAACCTGCAAAAAGAACAGAAAATGGAAAAGAGCAGTGTACAAAGTGCTGCTTGTCTGTGTTTTAATTATTATTTAAATCATTATTCCACCTTGATGAATGCAATGAACCACCAAGTTCTATTATATTACCAATAAATAAATAAATAAATAAATAAAGAATGCATGTGTCCTTGATGGCAAGGAAATCGGAGATTGGGACATACAACATTCTCTCTTTAAATGCCATTTAAGAAGTGGACATTTCAGTCCAGAAATTTCGTACAAAAATGATATACACAAAATTAAAGTATACTATACTGGTAATATACATACATGCACATATATTTTAAATGAAGCGTGATTAATTGGTCCCATTGAAGAATATTGAGCAATGATGCGCCTTTTGCTTTTCATGTAATTCAAAACGGTTTAGCAATAATGTCATTATGAGTTTGTGGTGCCTTTAGTTGCTATTCTTTTTTTTTTTTTTTTTTTTATAAGCTTATGTCTTTCTTTTTGTGTGATTTTTTATCCTTTTTTTATCCTTTTTTCCCTTTTATTCACATGAGGGAGAATTTATTATTAGTCGATTGCTATCATTCATATGAATATTGAATGAATTCTCAAACTAACAAAATAATAACATACGGATAATTGGTTATGTTTTAGTAAGTATTGCAAAATTATTGGACTTGACGTCGATAGTAAAATCATGATGAAAAATTTAACATATGGGATTTCGGCACTCTATACACTTATATATTTTGGTCAAAACAAATCGACGGAACAAATTAATTAATATTCAAAACTTGAGTTAAGATATGAAAAGTGTGATTATTCTCTAATATTACCTCCTAAAAAATAATACTCCTATCAACTTTAAAACAAAATTGTAAATGATAAAGTAAATGTATTAATTAGTGATATTTCTACCCGCATGCTTAGCTATTTTATTTTGATATTTTTTTATGGAAAGAGAAAAATAAATATATATATTGGATCGCATACCAACATTTGTTCTAGATCCATTATCCTAACAACTCTACACTGCTTTATTTCATGTTTTAAGACACTAACTTTTGACTTGAGAGTAAAAAGTAATTGCAGTAAAGAAGTGGATCCAGACATGACTAATGTTTTCATGCGATGCCCAGGGCAAGCTTAACTTGGCTAAAGTCAATGTATAAAGCAAATTAAACCTCACGCCTATTGGATATATACATACTTAATTTCCACATCCATTCTATTCAAAATTACACTTAAAATACTGTTAAACATTCTAATTAACATTCCTAACAAAACATTTTGCGAACATGTCTCTGCATTTATTCACATGCATAAAAAAAATAAAAATAAAATACAAAAAAGTCTCGACTAGTTTCGCATAGACGATATACTTATTTCGATTGCCGAAATATTATCTCAATTAGTTTTTCATAATATTATCTATATCTCGTCAAATCCGTCCTTTGTTGTGTTTGGTATTCGATATATATAGTTCTTTTTTAACCTGATTTGTGATTATTCATTAAAATTTTCAAGAAAATATTTTATTTAAATTTTTTCTTTCATCAATATTGGACATTCAGATTTACTCCAATCACAACTAACAAAAAAAGCTAAAAGTTGGTGTCATTGTAAATCACCATAAATTGTCCCGACTAAAAAGGAGAATGGCTTTAATGATATATATATATATATATATATATATATATATATACACACTTACTTATATAATGATCCTCACAAAAAGAATGAGCTTTTCATAATTAGATAAGGGGGAAAGAATAATCACGACATGGCACTCATTTAATGTCGGGTTAGGTGATTAACATGGTCTTAAAAGTGAGTGATCAAGAGGAAAAAAGAAGAAAAATATTCCATACACTTTCGGATCAAGAGGCTGGAAAATTAATAAGATGATAATCATGAGATTATTCTTCTTTAGTTATAGTTTTCGTTTAAATGGGATCAATGTAATGAAGGTGTTAGTTTTTTTAGGGACAGCAAGATCATTTTTCTGCCTTCTTTAATTTAATTGATCATTTCGCAATTTAAGGTATCAAATTATATGCTATACAATATACATCATACATGTCACATAGCAGGGGAAAAAGAGCTAGTAATCTTGTTTAGTATGCTGAGTAGTTTAGTCTACTCTCAAATAAGAATTTCATAATTGCACTACTAAATCTAGATTGTGGCATTTATAGGCTTTCCTGCAATACTATTTAATCATATCAGTTTTTAGGTTTTGATCGAACTTTAAAATTTGGCGCTTTTTTTTTCATGCAAACAACAAAATAAATAATAATGTGCAATATATAAAATAAATTTATTATAATCATCTAAATATAACTTGTTTAACAGTTTTAGCGACAAAAATATTCAGTACAAATATAATCAAGGTATTCAATAATTCATAACACAATTAACTCATTCAAATTGATCAAAGAAAAGTTTTGATAAACTTTTAACTCTGACAAACTTCTTTCTTTTCTACTCTTTTTCCTCCTTTTTTTTTTTCCCTTCTTCACGCGACCGATTTTGGTAGTCGTCTATAATGATTCTGATTTCTTGCCTTTTTCATTTCAGAAATTTTAAATTAGGCCTTTACAAAAATATCATCGGTTGCAATCAGATTAATAATACATGATATATGCTTTAAGATCATTGGCAATAGGGTCTTGTGTGATATTTTAATTTTGTTCCAAAATTAAATTAGGGCTATAGAATTTCTATCTTTTGGCCGTAGTGTTTATTGATTTATTTATTATCTAGGTGATAAAGTAGTAAGGAGATGACTTGTCTGCCCTAGTGTTCGTCGAACCATATTAGTGTTTCGGATATTTTATTTTAAAACTCAAAAATTAAATATACTACTCTACGGGGAGCCAAGAGGGTCAATATCCAGGTGATTTAACAATATCCCCTTAGCTAGCTGGGGAGATTGAAAGATGAAAGCTCAATTCTATGCTACCAAACAAGTAAAAAATAAATAGTAGGAGAATAAGGGCCACATTACGTTACTTTTATGGGTCACCCCATTTTTATTTCACCATTATAAGGTGGGGTTCAATCAATCATCTTCCACTCTGTCCTTACCAAGTTGGATAAGGAAAAATAAAACATAAATACAACACAAGATTGAATTTCAAGAATGTCCATCAAATTACATCTAAGAAGGTATAGGTACATTATCTAATCATAGGCAACATCACTTGGCTAGGTCGTCCTATCCAAATTGAAACTATTATTTTCTCATACCTAATTTTGTTTTTTCATAAATACATCATTTTTATTTTTTCCATTAAAATTTATTACTATTATTTTCTCATACCTGATTTTATTTTTTCATAAACACATAATTTTTATTTTTTTCCATTAAAATTTATTATTGCTCCAAATTTTAGGGTGTCACGTGGGTGCAACCCTAGCTTTGCCCTAGTAAATAGAATAACACATATATATTACTTTTAATCTTTTTAAGTGTGATTTACTTATATAGAACAAGTACAAAGCTACTAAGAATTGTGCACAAAATTTTCCCATTTTCGGTAAACCTTTTCTACAAATACTTAAATTAGTTAAAAGTATTGTTTAATTAAAATTGGGACATATAAATGACTTCTCGAAAATAATTTTAAAAGTGCTTTATTCCGTTAATATATAACAAATATAAATTCATAAAATTTACTTTAGTTTCCCCGACATTAGATTTGGTGTATATGCTGACAACTGAGAAGTTTGACGAGGGAGGCGAAGAGGGCCCAAACTGGGCCAAATCACGACTCAATCGGCCTGAAAATTAATGGACACGAGGCCCACCACTGGAATTCCACACGTCCAATTCAGGACCCGTAATTTAAAGTGTAAATCCAAAATGAGTGGATAGCGTGGATGAGTGCAGGCCTCACCATTATTTCATGGACGTCAAAACTTTGCAGTATCATTAAGTGCTTTTGGGCTCACTCAGGTTAGAACCTTGTGCGCCCACGAGCCTCACCAACTGTTGGGTGATGTCACTTTCTTGGAAGAGTGTTGAATGTTCATGGTCCATGGATACACGTCATAACAATTAACGACCAAATGAACTGTTTGATAGTCGGGGTCAAATTGTAAATTTAGTCATCATATAAAAACATATTCAATGCTTAAAGCCTATGATGCTAAACCATTGACGTATCCAGAATTTTGAATTTGAAGGTACGAAATTAAATAGATTAATGTGATATATATATATATACACACACACAAAGTATACAAATAAAAAAATAGTAATATATTTTTTGGAGGGTTTCATATTTTTCTAAATTTTTTGGGGGTACAGTTTGTACCCCCTTGAACCTTAGTAGATCAGCCCCTGTGCACAGGTGACTCGATAGGCGAGTCGCGCACTCCGTGTACACGACACGCGCTTGACACGCCTTCGACACGTGTCGGACGCATGCCCTTTTTTTCTTTTAATTTTTGACAGGGGACACGGCTCGAACACGGCGGGACATGTGGGGACACGGTCCGAACACGCCCCCCACACGTTTTTTCAATTTATTTTATAATTTTTTTTTCATATAATTTTTTTAATTTTTATTTTACTTGGGTTTCATCAATTATCTTGAATGAGTTTGTAATTATTTTAGATGATTAATTGAAAACAAAAAATTATTACAATTTAGTATATATAGAGAATAAATATATTAATAATTATTTATATTATAAACGTGTTCGAGTCGTGTCGTGTCCTATATTTTTAAAAGTAAGCGTGTCTCCATGTACGTGTTCGAGTCGTATCCCGAATCCGTGTCCATGTCGGTGCAACTTAGCTTAAAGCTATATTTATTTAGTTTAGTAACAGAGTTAGTGATAAGATAGACTACAAAGATTTCGTCAATCGTATATCACTACAAAAAAAAACTGTGCTATGCTGATGAATTTTGCTGACTGACAGAAAAACCGTCAGCATATGCTGACGGGCGGCATTTACTGACGGCTTGCTAACGAGTTAAGGCCGTCAGCGAGTAGTATGTCAGCTACCCGTCAGCATTTTAATTCAACGACGGGTTTGCTTACGGTACGCTGACGAGCTCCTTTGCTGACGGGTTCCAGCCCGTCAGCATAATTAAAAAAAATGTTCACGGGTACCAGCCCATCAGAAATATTAAAAAATAATTTAAAAAAATACTGACGGGTGTCATGCCCATCAGCATATCTGTTTTAAAACAGATCTAATCTGCTTTCAAACGCACAGAAAGACAAATGTTAAAAAGAAAAAAAATTCACCCGACGCCAGCCCAGCCTGTCCCGCCCAACGCCAGCAACTGTCGCTGCCTTCGCTCCCAACGCCAACGCTAGCCCCAACCCCGACGCCAGCCTCAGCCGCCGCTAGCCTCCGCTTGATTTCTCCGCCCCGCCGCCCACAAGGTAAATTCCCTCCTCTCTTATTTTTTTTGAATTGTTTTATGAATTAATATTTTAATTCTCGGAAATTATATAAAATAATTACATAATTGGTGTATAATTTAGGTATTATTATATAATTATGGTATAATATAGGGGTTATTTTATAATTAAAATTTAGTTTAGGTATTATTGTATAATTAAATTTTAATTTAGGGATTATTGTATAATTAAGGTTCAATTTAGGGGTTTTGTATAATTAAGTTTTAATTGATGTATTATTTTACAATTATCGTTAATTTAGGAGTTTTTGTATAGTTAAGATTTAATTTATATATTATTGTATAATTATGGTATAACTTAGGGGTTATTTTATAATTAGGATTTAGTTTAAGTATTATCGTATAATTAGAGTTTAACTTAGGTATTATTGTATAATTAAGATTTAATTGATGTATTATCATATAATTATCGTTAATTTAGGATTCTTTATTTAATAAGAGTTTAACTTAGGAATTATTATATATATAATTAGGGTATAAATTAGGGGGTTTTGTATAATTAGAATTTAGTTTAGGTACTATTGTATTACTAGGGTTTAATTTAGGGGTTATTGTATAATTATGTTCAATTTAGGGATTTTTGTACAATTAAGTTTTAATTGCTGTATTATTTTATAATTATCGTTAATTTAGAGGTTTTGTACAATTAAGATTTAATTTAGATATTATTGTATAATTATGGTATAATATATGAGTTGTTTATAATTAGGGTTTAGTTTAGGTATTATCGTACAATTAGAGTTTAATTTAGGTGTTTTGGTATAATTAAGGTTTAATTGAGATATTACCGTAAAATTATTGTAATTTAGAGTTTTTTTTTGTATAATTAGGGTTTAATTTAGGAATTATTATAAATTTCGGGTATAATTTAGGGGTGTTTATATAATTAGAGTATAATTTAGGGGTTTTTGTATAATTAAGGTTTAATTGAGGTTTTATTGTATAATTATCGTTAATTTGGTGGTTTTGAAATGTTGTGGTGATCGGCAAGTTGTGTTTAATTAATATTTATATTTTTGATATACATGTTGTGATTGGTTGGTGTTGTGATTAGTTGGGGTTGACGTCGGTGATGACGTGGTGTACGGCGCCAGCCGGGAGGTTTCGTCCCTCCAATAATGGATTTTAAATTTTTTTCAAAATGTGATGGTGGTTTTAAAAAGTTAGTGGTGCGGGTTTTCAAATGCCGTTGTGATCGGCAAGTGAATATTTTATTTGATTGAGATTGAGATTAATTAATGATTTTGTAGTTGCATTAATTATTACTCTAATTGTTTGATTGATAGCTGCTTAGGGCAACTTATGAATGAAGTTGAATTTACAGATATTCCCTTTGCTTTATATAGTCAGCCCATTTAGCGTGTTGTATTTGTTTCAACCCAAAAAATGACCCACGTTGAAAATGCTTGAAACCTTTAACACCTTCCGGATCTGCACCACAAACAAGAGTTAGAAAGGACCACCGGTGATTTTCCGGTGGAAACCTCTCCGATGCTTAAGTCAGTAAGCGTTTGAGGTGTTTTTCCAAAAAGAAAGCAAGAATGCTCAAGAGAATTACATACCCTTCTCAGCCTTGGGGCTGAGATATTTATAGCTTTCCTAGTGGGGACCCCTTTCCGGGATCTCAGAAATAAAGACAGCGAATCAGGGGCCGTTTAAGCAACAAACTCTGACAAGTGGCCCCACTCGCTCTCTTCTGGGTAAACAGGAAACCAGGTCTGGCCTGGGCCTGCTTTTCTTCTACTATTCCATATTTCCTCTCAGAGCTGGGTATTCGCCCAGACCTGCTCTTACCCCTCTCAGCCTTGGGGCTGAGATACATATAACTTTTCCTAGTGGGGACCCCAGACGGGATCTCAGGAGCACGTGCCGCGAATTTTGGGCCGTTGTGAAATAAATTCTGACAAGTGGTCCCACTTGTCTCTTCCTGGGGAGTCCGGAAAACAAGTCTTCTCTGATCCAGGTCTTCCTTCATTCCGTATTATCTCCTAGGACTTCCAGCAGATTCCAAGGAACCAAGCCTGTCGTGATCCAGCTCTCTTTGTCTTTTATGTTCCCGTCTTTCAATAGCTTAAATCTTACCGTAATGATGACGAACTCTACCCCCCTAGAGGGCCAAATCAAGTCTTTTGCCCAGACTAGACTTGATTCCAGTCTCCAGAATTTTAGCTCGATATCATGCTCCTATCGACTTCTCAAGATGGCTACCCATTAGGGAAGAGCTATCCCAAACCAGGTCTGACTCACACCTTGCCCTATCAGTATTCAAAAGTCACTATACAATAATTAAAGTCACTATGTACTATATAACGTACTCTACTGTACTATAACAAAAAAAATGAGTATGCTTGAAAAGACGTGATATTGAAATAGAGTTGACGAGTGTTGAAACGTCACATCATAAATTTTAAGAGCGCGATTTAACATCGATAAATATAAGATCTTTATACACTGAAACACTTAACTTAGACCCATTCGGAATTTAGTATCAAATAGAGAGTTTGATACTAAATTCTGAATTGTCAACTGATTTGGACAGTTTGAGAATGTGATTGTAATGTGATTATCTTACGGCGTATGTATTTTGTGGACTTTTAAATTTTGGTTTCCATCTCTCCTTTGTTGTGGGGTGCACTGCAATATATATGTACTTAGAGAAATAAGGGGAGGTGTTGTTGAAATTCTCAGGTTCTCAAAATGTATAGCAAGATAATTTTAGTACTAAACATCACAATTTAGAACGGTATAGGGCCCTTAACAAAAACTCAATCATTTTCTATAAGCGCCCTTATAGCGCTCAATTATCTATAATTTGATCACATATATTATTAATTACAATTAGGATATTATAGGATGAGTTCTGATCGTCGTTAGATGTACAAATGGAGGGTGGATGGTTATCTGTCAAACACGTTCGTGGAAGAGGTTGAGAGTTTCATACAATTTTCACTCACCCATGGAGCAATGAAGGACGGGAAAAAACTGAAGTGTCCTTGTAGTCAAACTAAATGTAGGAATTGCAGTTACCACGATGTAAACGAGATTAATTCATCTCATTAAAAATGGATTCGTACCAGATCACTATACCTGGACATTCCATGGTGAAACAAATCTGGATTGCACGCATCGTGTCGACTCTGAGGTTCACGTTGAAGGATCATCTTACGCCGCCCCTAAAGAATCATCAAACGCTTACATCAATAAGGTTCACGATGCAACCAGTCCGAACTTTGTATTCAGCCCTCATGTTGAAGAACCACCAAATCCTGACGCCCAAAAGTTCTACGATATGTTGAGTGGTGGAAATCAACCTTTGTATCCCGGATGTGAGAAACATTCTCAGTTGTCTCTAGTTGCCCATCTCATGAACCTGAAGTTGAAAAATCGCATGTCCCAGAAGTGCTATGATCAAGTACTAGATTTAATCAAAGAAGTTTTGACAAAAGATGATCATATACCAGATGACTTCTTCAAGATCAAGAAACTATTGAGGGGCATGGGCCTACCGGTCGAGAAGATCGATTGTTGCATCAGCAATTGTATGATCTATTGGAGAGACGATTCTAATTTGACCAGTTCCAAGTTTTGCAACCATCCTCGATTCAAACTCGCTAAGCAAGAAAAAGCAAATTGACAGAAAAGCAGCATAGCCTATAAGAAGATGCGTTATTTTCCATTAACTCCTCGTCCAAAAGACTATACGCATTTGTAGCAACTGCAAAGGACATGAGGTGGCATGCTGAACACGTTATTGACGAAGCTGTGATGCGTCACTCGTCAGATTTAGAGTTCTGGAAACATTCAACCAAACTCATCCGAAGTTTGCCGCCGAAAGCCGAAATTTGAGATTAGGCCTTTGCACGGATGGTTTTCAACCTTTTGGTTGTTTCGGGGCACAATATTCCTCGTGGTCGGTGATAGTCACATCATACAACTTGCCTACATAGATGTGTATGAAAGAGCAATACATGTTTTTGATTGTTCTTGTTCCAAGCCCCCAAAACCCAAAGAATAAGATGGATGTGTTTCTGCAACCTCTAATCGCTAAGTTGAATCGGTTGTTGACGGTCGGTGCACCCTCGTATGATATCTCTAAAATAAATAATTTTCAATTGTGAGCAGCCCTCATGTGGACAATTAGCGATTTTCCCGCCTACTCCATGTTGTCTGGTTGGAGCACGGTTGGCAGAACGACATGTTCATATTGCATGGAACGTTCGAATGCATTTACTCTCAAGTGCTGCGGGAAACAATCTTGTTTTGATAATTATCAAAAATTTCTTGATTGTGGTCATCCTTTTCGAAAAGATAGAAGGATATAAAGGTGGAGACTCCATCGCCGAGCGTACGGTCAGGAACGGAGATTTTGGTAGAGATAGATGATTAGTACACATTTGTCCTTGTTTTTATTAGTATTTTAGTTAGTTTTTCTATATGTTTTTGGTATAAGTTGGATAGTTTAAGCTTAATTTTGTATTTTTATACTTCCAGCTTATTTTACCACTTTTTGATCTAGATTGATGCAAATAAGTGATTATTTGTGATTTTTCACTTTATAGCTAAGTAACCAGATGAGTTCAGCACGTTAGAAATGAAGTATGATGATCGAGAGTCAAAGATCAAGCTTTTCGGCGAAGAAGTAGCAAGAATTTGATGCTGCCGACTATCTATAACGGATTTCATCTGGAACCGTTATAGTAGCGCTACCGACGCTGCTGCCGACATTGGCTATTGCGGGCTGCACGTGTCGATCGAAGCTTTCCGGCACCTATCAACGCACATGCTTGACGCAACTCTCTGTGAGTGTCGACCCATGAAGCGTCGACCGACGCGACCATCCAGACCGCCGACGCCGCCGAGAACTGCGCGCCACACCTTCCGTGTCATGACTAGCGTCGACGCCAACGTGCGGGAAACGTGTTTTTAGGGTGACTTATGCTCCAAGACAAGGAAAAACTATAAAAACCCCTCTTTAAGTCCGTCCCTACAGAGACGATATGCCACTACAACCCTACTTACGATCCTTTGGCTCAAAAACAACACACCTTCACATCCCATATCAACTTAGAAGATCAAGATTGAAGATTCAAGAGTCACGAGTTCTAAGATCCACCCGTTAGTTCGTGATTCGATTTTCGCCCAAGATCTAAGCAAACTCTCCGGATTAGTTGGAGAATTTACTGCAATTTCTTAGTTTCAATAAGTACTCTAAATTCTTTAATTGCTTTCTTAAATTAATTTATGTAATTGATTAGTAGTTTTTCAGTAATTGTTCTTGAATTATTTGATGTTTCGGACCTTAGTTACTTTAGATAATTCAATTCGTAATCTTTCATTTAGTTCAGTTTTATTGGCTTAATATTGTTTATTTTTAGATATTGTTAATCATTTATGCTTAGATTGGTTTCTTGGTTTGAATTTACATGTTCTTAGTAATTGCTTAGAGTTACCTAGTTTTAATTAATGTTTAAGGGCTTTAAATTCTTAGATAATCAAAACCAACCAAACCCCCAATTGTACAAGTTTTTGTGTTACTTATGATTGAAACTATTCAAGATTCCGATTGCATGTTCCTTGAGATCGACTCGAGTCAACCTATCCACCTATAAGTGACCCCGTTCTCTTACGGGCAAGCTTTAAATGTTCTGACAAATAGTTTATAAAAATAGGTGCATTAAGCTTGAATTGATAGAAAGTTAGGGCTTTTGAAAGTTACCAATCTAGATGCAAAAGCCATCAATGGACGCATAGCAAAATCAAGTGGTTGGAGTAAAAGAAGCATATTTTGTGATTTACCATACTAGAGCACAAATTTGATTCAGCATAATCTATACGTTATGCACATCGAGAAGAATGTGTTTAATAATGTTTTCAATACGGTTATGAATGTTAAGGGGAAGACAAAAGACACTCCTAAATGCAAGGATGAACTGAACGAATATTGTTTTCATCCCGACCTACGACAAGATGCAGCAGGAAAGTATCCTAAAGTTTGTTGCACACTGGATAAGACATCAAAAGTTACCTTGTGTGAGTGGGTGAAAGCTCTTCAATTTCCATATGGATATGCATCAAATCTTGGGCATTGCGTTGATACGAGGGGATTGAGATTGTTTGGGATAAAGAGTCATGACTGTCATGTGTTCATGTAAAGGTTGATACCAAGTGCCTTTCGAGAACTGCTTCCCCATCCCGTGTGGAAGGCCATCACAGAGTTGAGTTTGTTTTTCAATAGCCTCAGTTGCAGAGTGCTTGGGACTGATGATATGCGTCTTTTAGAGTGTGATATTCCTCTAATTTTATGTTAGCTTGAAAAGATCTTTCCGACTAGTTTCTTGGACTACGTGGAGCATTTGCCAGTTCACTTAGCATACGAGGCGAGAATTACAGGTACACTGCAATATAGGTGGATGTATCTATTCAAGAGATTTCAACGTGAAGAACAAGGCGAGCATTGAGGGATTAATAGTAAATGCATATCTTATCGGAGAGGCATCAACTTTCACTTCGTACTATTTTGAAAATCAGGCCTTAATGAAAAGGACAAATTCAACTCGTAATGATGATGGGAAAAATGGTGAAGACAGTGATGACGACTTTCCCTCAGTGTTTAATAAATATGGTGAAACGTTCGCAACATTGGGGAAAAAATTCTTGAGCAAAGAAGAATTCGATGTGCCGAGAAATTACGTTTTACTGAACTGTGAAGAAGTACAAGATTTTATCAGGTTCGAAATGTCATCATTTATAATTTTTTTAATGAAACATTAATCATATAATAAATTAAGATAGTTTTTAATTTTACTCAAATGCAGTATCTTCATGAAGGTTGTAAAACAGTCTCAACCAAACATTGCAAACGATGGACTGAACAAAAAATTGGAAAGTGAATTTGCCGATTTGTTTGAGAGATATGTGAGTTGTTCTAAAATAATTATATACATTTGTGACATATATATGCCATTTAAACTGATATCTTAATAAATAATATGTTTATTACTTTCCGTCGTTATAGGCAAAAGATCCATTAAATAATGTCACCGACAAGTACATTAAGATTCTAGCAGTAAGTCCATCACTGGTACGACCTAATCTAGTGGCAAGTCGCAAAACAGCTCAGATAGACCTAGTTGGGACGGGCTGAACTTGTGCTTTAAGAGAAGAATAGGGAGACAAAGTATGAGCTTATGGCTTTATATGAATTGTCCTGACCTGATCTGAAGCCTTGAAAAAGGTTTTGGGAGTTCGGGTCGAGAAATTGAGGAAATTAGTGACAGAGCTGACTCGCTCTGTGTGAGGAAATGTCTTGGTCAGGTCGTCCTGAGTAACGGCCAGAGATTCACGGGTTTGTTTATGGGATCTCAAAAAAGCCCCACTCAATGAAGGTTATAAATATCTCAGCCTCAAGGCTGGAAAAGGAATGACATTCTGAGCATTCTCACTTGAATTACTTCGATAAGAAAAACTGCTTAACCGACTTAAGTATCAGAGAGGTTTTACACTGGAAATCACCCCGGTGGTCCTTTTTAACGTATTTTTGGTGAAACAGGTCCGGATATTCAAGGAGGAAGCAGGTGTTTTTGGTTCGGTCATTTTTAGGGCAAAACAATTGGCGCCGTCTCTGGAAAAAGAAAAACTAAGCTAAGACGTGAGACACAAGCATGGCATCAGACGGACTCAGGCGAAACCTAGTGGCGGAGTTGGGCGGAACACCAAGTTCTGCCACGCCAACGGGGATGCCAGAGACAACAAAAACATCGACAACAACCAGCCCCAGTGCGCCGCAACCCCGTCCAGGGGGAGCTTCACAGACCGAGAGCGGATCACTGAACGACTCTTTTCTGCAGCAAATATCTGATCTCATAGGTAAGGCGATAGAGGCAGCCATGGAAAAGAAATTCGCTGAGTTTTCATCACCCCCTCCCTAAGCAACCCAGCCACCGGAGGCGAAGCCACCCCATACTGTGCAGCGCACAGCCAGAGCTCCTGCTCAGGAAGGAGGAGAGCTTTTCTGCCTCAGACAGTGACACTTCGAGCAAAACCAACCCAGACCTCACTGAGCAGATGTGGAATCTGCAGAGAGAGGTCAGGGAAGTCAAAGAAAAGATGTCGGGCACAGCGCAGACCAGGCACGGAGAAGCACCCCATTCACGGAGGCTGTCATGAGGGATGATTTACCAGCCTCTTACCGATCTATGGGTTTCAAATATAATGGGACAACAGATCTATGGGACCACCTGAGCCGGTTCGAGACCGCACCTACCTTACATAAATTTTCTGACGCTATAATGTGCCGGGTCATCCCCACGACCTTCACAAAGCCAGCCCAGCTCTGGTTTAGCAAATTGGCCCCCGATCTATAAGTAATTTTGATGAGTTCATTTCTGCATTCCTGCACCAATTCACTAGTTGCAGGAAGTATCAGAAAATGCCGCTGGAACTATTCAGTTTGAAGCAAAGAGAAGGTGAAAGTCTGCGCGGATATATCAAGCAATTTACAGAGGCCAAATTGGAAGTGCCATCAGCATCCGAGGAACTCTTGGTGAATGCTTTGGCTCAAGGGCTCAGGAAGGGGGAGTTCTTCCAATCGCTGGTAGTTAAGCCAGCACTGACGTTTGGAGAGCTCCTAGAAAGGGCAGAGAAATATATCCACTTGGAGGAGGCTCTGAAGATAAAAGATGATGGAGAAAAGCGGAAAGAATGACCTGAAAAGGACGACAAGACTCTGGTTAAGAATCCCAAGACCGACCTGGTGGGACGTCGTCCTCGGTTTGATCTACACACCCCTAGCTTCACCGCAAGGTGAAATCCTGCAGGCTATTGAACGACATCCTGACCTCAAGTGGCCGAGGACATACGCTCAAAAGACAAGAAAGGAGAGATCTGACTGGTTCTGTCGATACCATAATAAATATGGTCATGACACAGATCAGTGCATGCACTTGAAGGGCGAGCTGGAGCATATGGTGCAGGCGGGGCACTTTAAAGCGTTTGTGCACGCGAGAAAAGAGGAGTCCAAATCTGACTCTTACAGACGAGATCAATGTCAGGGGAACAAGCGGGAATTAGATAGTGGTCGTGGAAACGGAAAGACGGACGACCACTCTCAAGAGATAAGAGGAGAGATTCAGATTATCACAGGCAGAAAAAGGGACGAGCACTATTATGTGCAGGCTGCGTAGGGACTGTCGAGAAAGGCATAAGAAATAGGGCAATTAGTCTCGAGCCCGATCATTTTCTTTGGCTCGGAGGACGAGAATGGCATATTGGCACCTCATATGGACGCCCTGGTCATAACAGCTACCATAGCTAGCTATAACGTGTGAAGAATATTCGTGGACACGGGCAGCTCAACAGATATTTTATTTTATGACTGATTTAAGAAGTTAAACATGGACTTGGAGTTGGAGGAGGTCACCACCTCATTAGTGGGTTTTGATAGGGGAGCACTACGCCCGTTGGGAGCAATGAATCTCTTAGTCACGTTGGGGGATGAGCCATTCAGGAAGACTAAATCGGTGCGCTTCCTGGTGGTAGACGCACCATCTTCTTATAATGCTATGCTTGGCTGGCCATCATTAAGTCAATTCCAAGCGGTTATCTCCGTGTACCATATGAAGATGAAGTTTCCTGTTTAGGAAGGGGTAGGTGAGGTTCGAGGTGACCAATATGCGTCTTGTAGAGCATACGTGGATAGTATTTGAAGAGATGAAGAGATAAGGAGATCCAAAAAAACCAAGACAGAGATGACTGCGCCTGAGCTGGATACGCGCAAGGAAAGCTTGATGACGGTCGAGATTGTACCAGGGGATGATAGTCGAGTTGTACGAGTAGGAATGGCCCTGAGTCTCGAGTTGTTGGTAGAACTCGTGACCCTCTTAATAAATAGCGCGGATGCCTTTGCCTGGTCTCCCCAGGACTTGGTAGGGATAGACCCGGAAATAGCTGAGCATCACCTCAACATCAGCTCCACCGTGAAGCCAGTAAAACAGAGGAAGCACAATTTTGGTCCCGAGAAAGAAGCTATTATTGAGGCTGAGGTAGAAAAATTATTACGAGCTAAGCAAATTCAGGAAATACAATTTCCAGAATGGCTTTCTAATGCGGTGCTGGTACCAAAGACTCAGGATGACTGGCGGATGTGCATTGGTTTCAAAGATCTCAATTGCGCCTGTCCCAAAGACCACTACCCATTGCTAAGGATAGACCAGCTTGTAGATTCCACCTCAGGCTGTGAACTGCTCAGCGTGATGGACGCCTCACAAGGATATCACCAGTCAGGCTGGCCGAAGAGGATTGGGAACGAGTCAGTCTTATAACCCCAAGAGGAACTTATTGCTATGTTGTCATGCCATTTATGCTCAAGAATGTAGGAGCCACGTATCAACGGCTAGTAGATAAAATGTTCAAATACCAACTTGGGCATAGTATGGAGGTATATGTGGATGACATGCTGGTTAAGAGTGCCAAGGCAACCTCACACATCGACGACCTGGAGGAAACTTTCGATACCTTGAGAAAATACAGAATGAAGCCCAACCCCAAGAAATGCATATTTGGGGTAAGAGTTGGAAAGTTCCTGGGTTATATGGTCACAGAGAGGGGAATAGAGGCCAATCTAGAGAAGGTTAAAGCCATTATGGATATGAAACCTCCGAAGAAGGTCAAGGAAATTTAATGCCTGGCAGGTTGGATAGTGGCTCTGAGCAGGTTTGTTCCGCGCTCCGCGGAAAAGAGCCTACCATTTTTTTGAGCCTTGTGAAAGAAGGCTCAATTTCAATGGGATGAAGAATTCAAGGAGGCATTTCAGAAGTTAAAAGAACATTTGGTTGTCATGTCATTGCTTACGAAGCCAGTCTAGGGAGAGCCTTTGATCTTATACTTATCTGTGGGGAAGCAAGCTATGAGTACTATTTTTATTAGAGAAGAAAGCAAGGTGCAAAAGTCGGTATATTATTGGAGCAAGGTGTTACATGATGCCGAGCTCCGGAATGTGGAGATAGAACGAGTCATGCTAGCTCTGGTTGGGACAGCTCGCAAGCTCCGCCCCTATTTTCTTTCACATGAGATAGTGGTCAGAACTAACCTGCCTCTGAAAGCAATCATGGTAAACCAGAGGTCTCAGGGCTTCTGGTGAAATGGATAATTGAGCTCAGCGAGTTTGACATCAATTTTGAAGAGCGAACAGCGATAAAAGCCCAAGCATTGGTTGATCTCATGCAGGAGATGACCAGCTCTCCTAAGGAAGAGAAGGAATGGGAAATATACACCGATGGCTCGGTAGGAAATAAATCCCGAAGGCGTGACTACGGATTACGCGGTACGAATGAACTATCCCCTGTCCAACAATGGTGCAGAGTAAGAAGCCCTTCTAAGAGGGATTCAGATGGCAAAAGAGCTCGGGACAGAGCGTATATGTTCCCGGGTAGACTCCCAGTTGGTCTATAAATAGATAAGAGGAGAGTTTGATGCAAGAGACGAGCACATGTGGAAGTACTTAGCCTGGTTTCATGAATTGGCAAAGGCCATGAAATCTTTAAACGTACTTCAAATTCCCAGGGAGGAGAATGGCAAAGCTGATTACTTTGACATGGTGGCTAGTTCAGCAACAGATTGTCAGGAGAAAATAATTACCCTACTCATGGCATACCAAGAATTTGGGGAAGGGAAGATAAACGCGCTGGAGGAAGAAAAGGAATTGACGCTTCCCGATCAAGGTATATTTGGACAGAGGAGAACTGCCTGAGAATAAGAAGGAAGTAGCAAAGGTGCGACTCAGGTCGTATCATTTTTGTTTGATAAAAGGAGAGTTGTTCAGAAGGGGGTTCGGACAACCTCTTTTACGGTGCTTAAGACCGAAAGAAGGCGCCCATGCTCTCAAGGAAATTCATGAGGGGTGTTATGGCAACCACATGGGCGCTAGGACTCTATCAAGTAAGATAATGAGAGCTGGTTATTTCTGGCCACAGTTAAGGAAGGATGCTGAAGACTTTGTGAGAAAATGTGACAAGTGCCAAAAGAACTCTCCCCTAGTGCATCGACCTGCAGAAGAGCTTATGATAATGAGCTCTCCCTGCCCCTTTGAAAAATGGGGGATAGATCTGGTTGGACCTTTCCCCACAGCCCCAGCCCAGAAAAAATTCCTGATAGTGTCCATAGACTATTTCAGTAAATGGGTGGAAGATGAAGCTATAGCAGAAATTACGGAGAAGGCAGTGATGGGTTTCTTGTGGAAAAATGTGGTGTGCTGATTTGGTGTCCCAAGGATCTTGGTGTCAGATAATGGCACGCAATTCATGGGAGCTCGAATTCAGTCCTGGTGCACTAAAATGAAGATAGAACAACATTTCACATCTGTCTACCACCCTCAGGCGAATGGTCAGGTCGAAGTAACCAACCGAATTTTGGTGCAGGGAATTAGGGCGCGCTTAGAAAAGCCAGGGGGCAAGTGGGTATAAGAGCTCAGCTCGATCTTGTTGGCATACTGAACGAATCCTAAAGAAGGTATGGGAGAAACACCATTTAGTTTAGTGTACGGTATGGATGTCGCGATCCCCGCAGAGATCAGTATAGCATCTCACAGAATACTGAGTTTTAGCGAAGACCAAAATGAGCTGTTAATACAAGATGCCCTGGATTTGGCGGTGGAAATAAGAGAACGAGCCTCTGTGAAGATGGAGCACATGCATGGAAGAATTCGGGCAACTTATACCAATTCGGTGGTCAAGCATCAATTTACAATGAGAGACCTGGTTCTTCGCCGAGCCGATTTAGGTAAAACTAAAGGTAAGTTGGATGCCGCTTGGCGGGGGCCATATAAGATCGTCAAAGTTCTTGCAGAAGGGGCATATAAACTTGAGCAAATGAACGAAGTCAAATTACCATGGCCATGGAACGTATCGAATTTACAGAAATATTATATGTGAAATAGATGTACCCGATTATTTATAAAGATTATTGACTCTGTCAACTTGTGATTGTCAGTTAAGGGCACGAGCCCCAAGATTTTGGCCCGATTGGCCAAGGGAAGGATTTCCCTAACCTGATCTGATTGTCACTAAATCTCTAGCCCCGATTGGCTAAAGGTCGAATATCCTAAAAAATCTGACTTGATTGTCAATAAATTCCTAGCCTTGATTAGCTAAAGGGCGGATGCCCTAAAAAATATGACTTGGTTGTCAGTAATTTTTAGCCCTGATTGGCTATGGGCGGATGCCCCAAAAACCTGACCCGATTGTTAGTAATTTTTTGATCTGATTGGCTATGGGCGGATTCCCCACAAACCTGACCTGATTGTCAGTAACCTTTAGCCTTGATTGGCTAGGAGCGGATGCCCCGAAAGCCTGACCCGATTGGCAGTAAAGATTTCAGCCCTTATTGGCTCTGAAACCTGACCTGACTTGACCATAAATTGGGCGCATAAAGAAATGGACCTAGAAATGAACATACTCGAATAGACAAAGTAAGAACAAGAGTTTATGAATTTCTCCAAGGCAAAACACTTTGGAGAATTTAAGAGATCCAATTACAATGCGTACAAAAAGCAAATACTGGCAAAAGCATGAAAATACAACAAGGATAAAACCACACAAGCATCAGGGATGAGATGAAGAAGCCCTCCCATTAGTAGCTAAAACCTTCCGAATACGCCACAACTCCCGCTCAGTTTCATGAAGGCGTTGGCGGTACTTGTCTTCTCGCTCAGTTGCAGAGTGAGCCTCGCCGGCGGCAGTGTTCAGACGACACACTAAGTCAAGTACATCAGCCCTTTCCTCATGGAGTTGACGATTGAGTTGGAGAAGCTCCACCCACTCACGCTTGTAATGGCACTTCTTCTGTCTTTTCCTTTCCAGGAGTTTAAGTAGCTAGGAAAACTTCTCGTGAAGTTGGGAATTCTTCTCAGAAAGGTGAAAGTTCTCGTCAAAGAAAGAGAGGTTTTTCTTCTTCAGGATATCAATTTCTTCAAGTAAAGGAGACGAAGCCATAATGAAAATATGCAAAAAGATGGATTTTATAGAAAAATAAAAGGTACAGATAGTACTAGGGTTTCCTACATTCTCAGAAACCTAACAAAAAAACAAGAAAAAAACATAGGAGATAAAACCAAAAAGAGACAAAAATATTGTTTAAGTACAGGCCCACAAATTACAGATTACGCCGCACAGGCAAAAAACCAAAAAGCTAAAATGACCTAAGGTTCATAGTTCTCAGTGTTCATCTCTCCTCCAACTTGCTCAGTCACCCTGGTGCCCTCTCTGAAATCCCGCTCAAACTGGGCACTGCCTTGAAGCTCGTCCAAGTTGGCAAAGGTAGGAGAAGATGCGGTCATTGGTAAAGCCAAGGTTAGTGACTGTTCAGGGGGGGAGAGGAGTTCAGGAGAGTTTGGCGGATGTGCGCGGCAAACTTGGGGACCCCGAGCTGATGGAGTTGGCCATCCTCTGCGATGTAGGAGAATCTCGTGGGCTCCAGAGGATCCTTCAAGGGGACGAGGTGATTGAAAGGAGCGGAGGGTTTTCGGCAGACCACTTTGCCTGAGCATCCAAGCCAAAGTGATAGTAGACCTGGGCTTCAGAAAGGAGGATGTTGTACAACTCCATGGAATCAAGGAAGGCTCTTCGAGTCATCTCCTGGGTCACTTGGATTAGCCTCTGCCCTTTCTCTGAGTTGAGGAAGTTGACCTGCCCCTCGGCTCGTCCTTTGGCCTCGCCCTCCGCCTGACCTTCAACTCAGACTTCCATGGCCTTCTCCTTGCCCAGCTCTATTTGGATGGTCGCTTCTGCTCAGGCTCTCCCCACCAACTCCTGAGACTTCCGCAGGGACGCTTAATTCGTCTTGGGACGCTTTTAGCTCAGCGCTCCTCTCCTTTAAACGAGCTACCAGCCTTTGCTCTCTCTCCTTCAAGGCCGCATGTTCCTTATCCAAGTTGGCATTCATCAAGGAACCTTGGGATCGTGCCACTAGGGCGACCCTCTTAACAACAGCCTAAAAAGAAGAAAAGTGAGATAATAGAAGAAGGAAAAAATGATAAGTAGAACGATAATGAAGACAACAGGGAATGTGAGAAGAACGGAGAAATACTAGCCCTATCCTCGTCTTCGCAAAAGGACTCTATCAGTTCGTGGTCCGTCCACTTCTCCAGAGCTCGGTGATCAGCAGAAGGGGAATGCCCTTTGATAAAATGAACCTCCATGTCTCTTGGGTAGTCCAGGATGGAAGAGCTGTTGAAGAAGCTCTGGTTAGGGGTAACTATCTTGGATCCCGTGGGTACCGCCCTCTTTCCAGAGTGAGCCCTCTTGTGGGCAGCCAGCACCCGCTCCTCCTCAAAATCGGATTGGGGGGTTGGGTCAGCTGCCTGGCTGACCACTCTTACCGGCTGGGTAGCTCTTTCCGACCTATTGGCCACCTCCAACTCGGTTGCCACTGCTGATCTGGGCATGGGCTCCTCGGAGGTAGCAGCTCTCACCAACTCACCTAGAGGGCTCTTCCCAATGTTGGAGGTAGGTCCCTGAAGAAGCGCAACCATCTTCTTCTTCATCATGGTGACTGTAGAAGAGATCTACCATAGTAAGTAAAAAAAATGGGGGTGGGGGTGGGGGGAGGGGAAGAGGAAATGTAATCATAAAAAAAAGGAAAAAGAAAGAAGAAAGAGAGAAATGGAAGCAGAGTTGTTTAGCTCTGCTGGTATACCAATCTCGGGAGGCAAGGGGCCGTTCTCTCGCTTGGAGTTGAAGAAGCTCAGGACAGGTGATGTGAGGAGCTTGGACAGGTGGAAGAAGTTTTGGTTTAGGGTATAGATAGTTTTTTATAGAGAAGGAGGCCAGTCTCCTCTGCTTAGGTGAGCCTGATCTGGGAGGGTATTAACATGTACGGGGGAGAAGCCCCAATCGCCCGAGCAGTGAACGAAAAAGAACTTCTTCCTCCAGGCCTTATTAGAGGAAGGGTTCCCGATCAGGAACCTAACACCAGCTCTGCAGGATTGGTAGAAGAAGCCATAGGTCGAGATCTTGACCTGGAATAAAGAATAAAATAACTGGGTCGTGGGAGTAAGCCCAGAAAACTGCGCAGCCAAGTGAAACCCTACCATTATCCTAAAGGCATTGGGTACGAGCTGATGCACCGAAATCCGGTACATCCGAGACACCAATAGGATGAAGGGATGGATGGGGAGGCTCAACCCCGCCTGGAATTGGTCAACAAAAAAGGGTAAATAACTTGGAGGAGGCCGAGAATCCCTCTCATCGGAATCTGGGTTTGTGAAGGTAAAGTCATCAGAGATGGGAAATTTGGTGCGTATTTCCCGAAGGGTTTGGTCACTAATAGTAGAAGCTATGTTATACAGGTCGTCATTGAGAGGAGGGTGGTGTTGTCCACCTGAAGTGAACGTCGACGGTGCCGTAGAAGATGATAAGTTAATGGACGATGATAAATTAATGGAAGTTGAAGAAGCAGAGGAGGACGAAGTAGACATAATTAAAATTTGCAGGAAAACGAGAGAGTACCTGTTTCTAAGAGGAAGAAGCCTTGATCAGAGAAAGAAAAGCGCAAGTAGTTCTTGAGAGGAAAAAACAAGTGCAGAGAAAGGAAAAAAGTTGAATAAACCACGAAGAGAGGGAGGTGATAGGTTTTTGAAAATGAATTTTTAGGAAAAAAAAAGATTCGATGGGATCTGTGCCTTTAAGGCATGTCAGAGTACAGTACTCAAAGGGACACGTTGCGAATTTTAATTGCTGAGGTGGAATAGGAGCCATCGCAGCCCATCCCCAAAATGCATGATTTATTCAGAGAGAGAAGATTTTGCGGATCTGTGCATTTAATGCGTGTCAGAGCAGGTGAGCCGAACTTTTGTGTTCCTTTCAAATTTAAATTTCGGTTAACAAATACGCGTCTACGTTTGAAAGGATTTAAGTTCGCCCGCAAGAGAACGGGGTCACTTGTAGACTGGCAAGTTACTCGAGTCGATCTCTCGAGGAAGACTAATCGGAAGTTATTCTTGTGTTTGTTTATACGAATGGGAAAATAATAAAAAGCTAATCTAAACACTCAGACAAAAGGGTTTTGGTATGAGAATCGTAATAACTAAAACGAAGAAATAAGATTTATGCTACTAGCGATTTAAAACTATTCTTGCAAAGAGGGCGTCAATCTCTATGCAAGAACTTTAATTGAAGTTTATAAAGAGTTTTAACAACAAATTCTAAAACGAAATTGAAAATCTTTTTAAATGATTAATACAATGGGGGTCTAGGGCTTTGGAATCGTCTCCACAACCACTTGGGTATTTTATCGAACACTTAGTCTACGAGTTGGGGTTGTCAATTGCAACGTGTAGATTAAACGCCCAACAATTCCAAGTGATGGTTCTAAATGATTCCAAGCACTAGACCCGTAAATTCTAACTACCAAACATCGACAAATCCAATATCACAATCCCAAGACAAGAATTAATGATGATTGAACAAGAAAGTAATAATAGTGAACAACTAATAACCATGAACAATTATAATAAAACTGAACACAAGAGCATCGCCATCAAGTGCAATAATTCAACGTAAAACTTAACTACCAATCATAAGAGCATCACAATTCAACACATATTCAAGAGAAACATCAATTGGAATTGTAAAACAAGAGGAAAATCGAAAGCTTACTAATGGAAATGGAAATTGCCAATGTTCAAACTAAGAATTGCATGAATCAACACTAGTCTACATCCAACGTCCGAGCATTGATTAACGATCTATAACCTCCAAAATCTGAAAAGCTAAAGTTTAAATATGGAAAAAGGAAGATAAAATGAAGAACGATTCAAGAATGCTCATGGGTTGTCATCCCTAAGAGGTTCGAGAATGTCTTCTCGACCCGGTTTGTCACGAACCGGACGAGGGATTATTTGTTCCCGAATGGATTATGGATGGTGTTTCTCATGTCCCTGAATGTGGCTGAGTTCTTGGCCTTTTGTAGCCATCAAATAGCCCTTCCGTAATTGAAAATCTCCACAAAATCCGAGTTTGTAATGCTTTTGTCCGATCGGATGGTCTCCCAGTCCAATCGGATGGATCATTCTGCCAGATTTTCTACCACTGGGTTTTGACACTGGGTAACCCAGTGTGGATGACATACCCAATGTCAGCTGTAATATACCAAATCAGGGCCCAATTTCTTTGAAACTCCACTCGCGGGCCCACACTCGTCCACCTTAACACCGAAAGACTTCAAAATACCTAAAATAAACATAAAATGTGGTAAAATAAGTTGGAGATACATAAATACGAAAATATGCTCAATCAATCCAACTTATACCCAAAATTAACAATAAATCTAACTAAAACACTAGCCAAATATACAAAAATCATGACAAATATGTACGAGTCAGCAGGACGTCTGAAGAGACGTGATGTGAATCTCAACCACCAGGTGGAATATGAGGCGTTACAGCTCATCCCCAAACATTCAGGGGGGACTGATTGGTACGACCTAATCTGGTGGCAAGTCGCAAAACAGCTAGGATTGACCTGGTTGGTACGAGCTGAACTTGTGCTTTAAGAGAAGAAAAATGAGACAAAGTATGAGCTTATGGCTTTATAAGAATTGTTCTGACCTGATCTAAAGCCTTCAAAAAGGTTTTGGGAGGTCGGGTCGAGAAATTGAGGAAATTAGTGACAGAGCTGACTCGCTCTGTGTGAGGAAACTTCTTGGTCAAGTCGTCCTGAGTAACGGCCAAAGACTCGCGGGTTTGTTTCTGGGATCTCGAAAAGGCCCCACTCAATGAAGGTTATAAATATCTCAGCCTCAAGGCTGGAAAAGGAATGACATTTTGAGCATTCTCACTTGAATTATTCCGATAAGAAAAACTGCTTAACCGACTTAAGCAACAGAGAGGTTTTACACTGGAAATCCCCCCGGTGGTCCTTTCTAACGTATTTTTGGTGAAACAGGTCCGGATATTCAAGGAGGAAGCAGGTGTTCTTGGTTCGGTCATTTTCAGGGCGAAACAATCACGATGTGTGACTACATATCATGGTTGCAAGATTAATGGATACATATTTAACACAGTTGCATATGGATCAAATAGATCAACTTCAAGCACTGGCGTCTGTATAAATGGAACAAACTACGGGGATGATGAGTATGATTACTATGATTGTCTCGTAGAAGTTTTTAGACTCAACTATGCTAGCTTGCCTTACAAGAGCACACTCATGTTCAATTGTGATTGGTTTGATCCAACTCCCACAGGCACAAAGGTTCATCCTCAATATAATCTTATCGATGTCAATTATAAGTGTAGATTCAATCGCTATGAGTCGTTTGTACTTGTTGTCCAAGCTGTTCAAGTTTACCACTGCCCATATCCTAGTTTGAAATGAATAAGCTAGATTGGTTGAAAACGTGCACAACTAAAGTGAGATCGATAATAGATTTTATCGAGCCTATGATGCCTAATCAATCCTTTCAAGAGGAGCAAATAGAAATGCACAATTCAATATAATTAGAGGATGGAGATTTCTAATTACACATCGACCTTATTATCAGTGAGTCGGATGAACTTGTCGATGAGGCAGAAGATGAGTTTCTAACCAAAGATGAAGATACGGACGAAGATGAGTTTGAAGATAACCTAGATAGTGAAAGTGTAAGTTCAAGTTAATTATAAAACTGATACATATATATATAGTTGAAATAATATTAGATTGATTGAATTGGTAGTTGGTGCATCGGAAAAAGTAGTTAATTCTTTCTAGAGCTCCATAACTATATCCATCATCATATGTACTCAAATATTTATCCTCCAACTACCAATTCAATCAATCTAATCAAAATCAATTATATTAATTATTAGATAGATTAACATTTTCCTGGTTTAATTGTGCTTGAGTTTTAATATTTTCTAGATGAGAGGTAGAAGTCGTGGGAGTTCTTCTCTAGGCCCATCTTCGGGCCGTGCTTCTCTTGGTTCATCATCATCATCTCATCGTTAGCTAGACGATGAAGATGATGGACTTATCGGCAGGGACTCCGCCGATCGTTCCAGCCACCCCGTCCAATGCTAGTACATCGAGAGGCCTCATGCCACCACGTTCTGGTATGATCAAGATCTTTATCGTTCCCCCAAGATATGTAACTTTAAATTAGTTTTTGTAAGTAATAAATTATTTATTCAATATATTATCCTAATAAAATCTATATTTTACCAGGATACGCGGTGACTCATCGTAGTTACTAATGGATGCCTTGACTTTCACCATGCCTACTTTGTTATGTGATAACAGGAGTGCCATCTTTCTTAGCCAAAATCATGTTACTCACTAAAAGACTATGCACATCGACATCGATTACCATTTTGTTCAAGATTTGGTGTCTTCTAATCACTTACACACGCAATGCCCTCTCATCTTAAGCTTGCAGACATCTTCACCAAGAGCTTCTCTTGTCCTCTTTTTGAGTTCTTATGGTCCAAGCCTCGCGTTGGTCCCCATCCACTTCGCTTAAGGGGATGATAAGATAAACTAAAAATATTTAGAAAGATTTGTCAATCGTATGTATTTTTTGTATATATATTTTACGATTTTGTTTCATTTTAGATAGATTCATATCTTGTATCTTGTATGCTATATAATAAACAACAATACTAAAAGTCTCAATTGTAGCAACCTAACAGTTAGGTCTTGAATGATGTGAATAGATCAAATCCATTCCAACCCATAATTCAGAAGACAAGTTCACAATCCACGATCAACATTTACAAGATTTTCATTTTTATAATTCAGTTATTAAAGATTATTTTTGGTTCATTCATCAGGTCTATCATCATCAAAAATAACTAATTCTTTCTCGATCGATCTAGCCATGAGCATGTTGAAGAGAGCTCTAACAGGCCTTGGAGGACCGAACCCACGTATATGGCAAAATACGGGGATGACTTGTGGCTAAGGTGAAAGGCCTGTGGGGAGACTTTCACAAAAATAATAATAATTATAAATCGAATAGGAATATCTTCTAATACAAATCGTATCATTTTTACAACGTAAAAATTGAAATAAAAAATGCATATAAAACCCGAATCACGTGTAGAACACGTTTTTCTTAAAACAGATTCTTCTCCTATTCTGGACGTCTGTTTCCCAGGATAGGACGTGTAAATCGGATTAACTTTCGTCTCTGGCAAACTGATATCATGCCTGAATCTTATCACCAAGAATTCAAGAGGCCTAGAAACTTTGATCAATATGCAATGGTTTGTTTCTTATGCAAATATGTGGAATGTGGGTTTTTCTTCTTCTTTTTGTTCTTGTCAAGATTGTTGTGATGTTAGCCTCTTTATATAGGCTAACATATTACCTTTAATCTTGTAACTTAAGAGAAAGTGGGTGGTTACACAATTCAATACTCATTAAATTGGGTGTTACACACCACCACTAACTCTCCATTAAACTTGGAGTTACAATTCTTTGTTATCTAAATACCATTAGAATAAAAGTTATAAGAAAATAAACAATTTTCTTCATTATTTTCCAACAATCCCCCACATGAAGAAAATTTCGACGACAGGAGTGTTTGGTGATAAAATCCAACAGTTGAACCCTGCATAGGATAAGTAGGTGTTACCTTTTGAACCTTCCCTTATGAAAGTATATTTACTTTACTGGATGCCTAGTAGACGCGATGTCTTTGAACTATTTTTTCGTTTGTGTAAACGATGTTATACCCCAGACAAGATTCTCCCAAATATATTTCAGTCTCATAGTTATGTTCATTCATGGCCCTGAACATACACCTGGTTCTGCAAGAGGTTCTAAGAATTGAGCCTCACACAATTCTCTCCGAAGCGGCCCCACTTCTCTCTCACATAGGTGATTCTTTATTATAAGTACATGACACTACTATGCTCGGCTCTACGACGCAAGAATCATTAAAAGCCAATGCTTATCCTCTCTACACAAATATCACAATTTAAATCATGGATAAGGAATGGCTTTCCCCATAGTGATGCTACAAGTCTTTATACAATTAGGTTGTCCCTTTGAACCTAAATCTTGGGATCTCCAGTCAGTTAGGTTAAATTTTCCATTGTATATCAACTCATTTTTCTGAAACTTAAGTCACATTTCTCTTTATGACTTTACAACTACCTCTCAATTTAATTGTTTGATTAACAAATTCGCTTAGTTATTCTTTGACTTCATGTAGTCAACAATGATAACATTAATAGAGAGTAATTGTCTAAATTGTGATCAAGGGCTTCTCATCATCTTGTACTTTTAATAAATAAAGAGGGAATGTCTTGGGCCTTGGTTTAAGGCTTTTGGGCCAAATTGTAAGGGAAACGGGCCTTAGTTTGGGTCAAGTAATTTGGGCCAAGTATTAAAACTTGTTTGGGCTCAAGTATTACCCCACACAGATTCTCTTGACATATCTTCTAATACAAATCATCAATTCCTTTTTTTTTTCGCTTCCCACATTCCGGAACAAATGAGATTGATTTGCAAAAATCAAATCTCATGATTATATGACTTTGTCTTTTCAAATCTTTAGTGTCCTTGCACTTTACAGTTGTAGAAGCATTTGGTTTTTATTAGTCCAACTCATATGGACTCAGAAAGATTAGTGAATAACAAAGATTATTAATCTCAAACAGATTAACAACAACAAAATTTGTAATCTGCAATGCTCCCTTTGGTAATGTAACATTAATAATTAAAATACCAAAAGCGGATTACAAGAAATTTGTATTAGAAGATGCCAAAATCTGTTTTAAGATTGTAGGGAAACTTTCACAAATATAATAATAATAATTATAAATCGAATAGAAATATCTTCTAATACAAATCGTATCATTTTTACAACGTAAAAACCGAAGTAAAAAATGCATATATAAAACCTGAATCACGTGTAGAATATATTTTCCTTAAAACAGATTCGTCCCCTATTCTGGACGTCTGATTCCCAGGATAAGACGGGTAAATTGGATTACCTTTCGTCTCCGGCGAACTGATAATCATGCCTGAATCTTATCACCAAAAATACAAGAGGCCAAGAAACTTTGATCAAAATATGCAATGGTTTATTTCTTATGCAAATATGTGGAATGTGGGGTTTTCTTTTTCTTTTTGTCCTTGTCAAGATTGTTGTAATTTCAGCCTATTTATATAAGCTAACATATTACCTTTAATCTTGTAACTTAAGAGATAGTGGGTGGTTACACAATTCAATAATCATTGAATTGGGTGTTACACACTACCACTAACTCTCCATTAAACTTTCACTTACAAGTCTTTGTTATCTAAATACCATTTGAATAAAAGGTATAAGAAAATAAACAATTTTCTTCATTATTTCCCAATAAGGCCAACCAAGATCGTTTCTAGTTGTCGATCACTCGCCTGACTCAACTCGATGTTTGGTCGGGTTAGGCCAATTTTTCTTAGGACGACCATAAAATAGTTTTTTTTGTGTGTTACAATATAGTGTTGATACGATACTATCAAATAAATCAAGTTTAAATTTTTTTTTATTTCTATTTTTAAGAAGACTTTTCATCTCTATTTCCTTGTTTTATTGGAGATATTCTTTTATTTGAGTTTTCATTTTTCTTTTGATGTCTATTATTAGGGCAACACTCTTGTTAGACTAAACTAACGGATCATCCGTTAGGCCAAAAACTCATACCAATACATCATAGTACAAAAGTCAATACATTATAGTGAAAAACCAATACATCATAGTACCAAGTACCAATACATCCGAGTATAAAAATCATACATCATATTAAGGGCCATAGATTTATGAAAAATCAATACTTACGAGTACAAAAATCAATATATCATAGTACAAAAACCAATAAATTTTAATATCAGGTCAGATGGCCTAACGGGTCATGACCCGTCAATCTGGCATAGCACAAGTATTTGCCTGATTTTTTTTATTTTTTTTCATTTGGTCTAGGTATTTGCTTTCATCCGTTTCTCTTCCCTTTGAAGATTTAATTTGAGAAAGTATATATTTTTCTAAGAGATAATGAGTGGATTTTGAGAATGTAATCAGTTATGGGGTTAAATGCCAATATATAAATATAAAAGGGTAAATGTGAGATCGCTAAATATTAAATAAACAATATAACCAAAACAATGAGATATCTCTCCTTCGTTCTCTAGACTCTAGCCGGGGGAAAACTAATTTTGGTGCACGGTAAACCTTGAAGTTAATGTAATGGTTTAACTGTTGGAATAATTACAATAATTAGAGCAGGGCTGTAAATGAAATCACTAAAACTAGAAAAAGAAAAGAAGAAAAACAAAAACAGAATCTTCGAAATGAAAGTCGAGTCGAGTGGTCACTCTTTCCGCAAAACAAATTTGCCCCGGTAGTGCCCTTCGGTTTTGTAAAATCGTTCCCAAAGATAAAACGACTTCGTCCCTGATATTACAGCACCGTAAGTATCAGGGCTCCGGAAAACTGGAAAAATCTGGACTGAGTTACGTAAGGAAAATGCATAAATGTATGTATGTTGTATGCTTGTCTCAAGTGTTTTTCGTGTATGGAAAGTGATTCAAATGCAGGAGTCTCACTTCCTTTTATAGGGGTTCGTTTCAGGGGGTATAGTTGCCAGTTAATGACGTCCTTAAAGCCGTCATAAAGTCATTCAAACCAGCAACAATGGTCAGCATGAACCTGGACTGGTTCAGCGTGCAAATACATTGCATGTTTGAATTCAAATGTTTGGAAACGTCTGAACGGTCAGGTGCCAGCCGTTACGTAAAGGTCAGAAGTTAACAGGTGCGTGAAGGTTCAATAAAGAAATCAGGGTTGAGCCAGAACACGAAATCCACACGGAGCACCTCAATCGGACCAGCCAATTCGGACCAATTGCCCAAGACCCAAGACCCAAGTCCCAAGACCCAAGTCCCAAGTCCCAAACTTTTGTGCACCCCTTTTTAAAAAATTAATTTGAAACACGTCAGTTTGCTCGCAAGAGTACGAGGTAACTGTAGGGTGATGAGTTTGACTCGAGTCGTATCTCTCAAGGAAACAACTGTTCGGTCTTTTCGTCTATTACGCGCTAAACTCTTCCGGTTACTTAGCTGTAAGGTGAAAAACAACGAAATATCACCTATTTGCAT
>BMAC01000141.1:939506-958506 GCA_014905375.1 Phtheirospermum japonicum
GATCCTTGATCTCCGTCTTCAAATCTCGTTATGAGATGTGGGATTATTGTTATTATAAGCTAAAGTACCCTAAGAGGTCGTGTGTTCTTCTTAAAATCCGAAATAATGAGGGTTTATATAGATTTTGCATGACTTGGCGCATAAGAAACCCTAAAATCCGAATTCTGGGCCGTCGCGTCGACGGTGCGTCGACTGACGCGTGCCGGTGCTCGGCAGACTTGGTCGGCAGGTGTGCGCGTCGGCTAGGCAGGTGCGTCGACGGTGTGCATCGACATCGACGCTTCAGCAAGTTGCGTCGACAGTGGTGCGTCGACATCGGCGCTTCAGCAAGTAGCGTCGACGGAGCGTCGATTGACGCGGTCATGACTCGCTGGCATGACTCGCGTCGACGGTGCGTCGACGGTCGCGTCAGTCGACGCGGCTGCACGTCTGTCTCAAATTCTCAATCTTTTGCTACTCGTTTCACCGGAAAGCTTGTTCTTCACTTCTTGAACATCGAACCTCGTCTATTACGCGTTAAACTCTTCCGGTTACTTAGCTGTAAGGTGAAAAATAACGAAATATCACCTACTTGCATCAATTACGATCAAAATGCGGTAAAATAAGCTGGAATTATAAAAATACGAGATTAAGCTTAAATCGTCCAACTTATACCAAAAACAAATATAAAAACGAACTAAAAAGCTAATAAAAATAAGCACAAATCTACTCTAATCACACCTCAATCGGACCAGCCAATTCGGACCAATTGCCCAAGACCCAAGACCCAAGTCCTAGGCCCAGAGCCCAGGACCCAGGTCCAGAGCCCAGGACCCAGGTCCGAGGTCCGGGTCCGGGACCGGGCTCGGATCCGCTCGGCTTCGTCGAAGGCGGACGGGCGAACCCAAGTCCATGAGCCCGCGTGAGCTTTGTTTACACAAAACCCACAACACTCTCTGGCCCACTTGATGTACACTAAAGAAATATAATCAATTATAAACTCCCTTACACATTGACTAACATTCAATGTGGGATAAATGAGATTGCAGTTAAGCAACCGTTCAACTTTCAAGCATCATTTCTACTCACCAATAAATGGATTTGAGAAATTCAAAATGCTACGATTATTTACACGACACGTAAATTAATCCTATATAATTCGTTACAATGAATTTTTTCTGCACCATTTAATTAGAATAAATCTAATTTTATAACATTAACGACTAAATCAGAGTAAGTAAACCGTACTCCCTCCGATCCTTTGTAAGTGATGTTTTAAACTTTTATTCTTGTTGAAAATTACTTGTCGTTTTAATGCTTTTCAACTTTTATCCCAATCACATCTAAATCACAGAGATCTCTATTTAAATGGAGATAGTAATTAATTAAAGGATATATTTGTAAATATATAATAATTCTTAACTTTGGCCACAAAGTCTAAAATGGCATCTATTTAGGATCGGACGGAGTATTAAACAAACTTTGTACCACTAAGATGAGATGGAGATTTTATAACTAATAGGCCTGAAATCGTAATTCAAAGGACAAATACTTTGCTGATGGGGTCACCCTATATATATATGTAATAAATTTTAGAGTTTCATATGTCTAGTGTTGAGTCGCGTATATGTATAATACGTAATTCAATAATTGATTTATTGTGTCTTATTTAATATTTTGACATTCTTGTAAAGTCTTAATTAGGTATTATACTATTAATGTAATTCAATGTGGCCAAAGTTAACTAAATTAGTTTTTCATACTGTAAGTATTAATTTTTTCATACTGTAAATTAGTTAACTAATTATAATAGTATATAATTAGTATAAAATAAAAGTTAACTAAAAAATAGCACAGGTAAGAGATTTATGAAAAACTAATACTTTACAGTACAAAAACGAATACATTATAGTATCGGATCAGATGGCCTAAGTTAGTTAGTAGAAAGTCTAAATTAATTATTTTAATTAAAAAATAAATTATATATGAAATAATTTTAATTACAATAAAACTTATTTATGAAAATAATTAAATAAATTATATATATAATAAAAGTTGAAATAATTTATTTTTGAAATTTAAATATTTTGTATAGTTAAATTATGATATATTTGCAATAAATTGAGTATATGACTAAATATTAGTAATGAATTCAACCTAAATATAAAAAAAAATAAAATTTATAATAATTAATTAATATTTATTAGACAATGGCACAATCTTAGAAGGCTTGAGACCACGAGCTTGTAGCTCAAGTGGTATCACTAACCCTTTAAAAGGGTGTTGACAAGGGTTCGAACCCTACACCTCTCAAACTATTTGAGATTTATCTTATACTTTTCAACCATTTGACCCAACTTATTAAAAAAAAAAATCTTAGAAGGCATGAGAGTATGACACATTTTAAAATTTTCAAAGTATGTAACTATAATTGTTAATAAAATTAATCTAAATATAAAAATATAAATATGAGTTATTAATAATTAATTAATATAGATTAGAGACGGGTTGAAAATGTGATATCTTTTGAATTTTATAAGTATGTAAATTTAATATAATTATTAAAATATAATATCAATTAATAAGTATAATAATTAATAAATTGAACAGGGCAAAAGTTGAGAACATACCCTTTCAAATTTCTATTTTAAATTTAAAACCTTTTAATTTTCACAAATTTTATTATATTTAGTTTTTTATAAATCCCGTGTAATACACGGGTGTTAAACTAGTATATATATATAGGGGTGGGTTCAAATGAGAACCCGTCATTATATGTGAACCTAGGGACTTATCTTAACTATTAGATTGGATAATTTTGATGGTTGAAAACATGACATGTCAACAGGGTAATAATGTAAAATATTGCATTAAATAATTAAAAAGAGTATTTTGGACATCTATCAATGTTTATAAAAAGAATTATATTGCTCTTTAGAAAGCACAACGAATAAAGAACTGCGAATTCAAAATTTTGAAATAAAACTCAAATCTTCAACAAACCATAACATTTTCAATTTTTATTTGTTTTAAATGAAATATATATCAAATTAATCACATTCTCAAGATCTACGATTTAAGATACATATTGCATGTTTTGAAATGTAAAAATAAAATAAATATAATTAAATTAAAAAACCTAAATAGTAAAAGAATCGCATATGACTAATTTTAGCACTACAGTTCTATATAAAAAACACCATGAATTTGGACATATACTTGCACCATAAATTAAAAAACCTGAACAGTAAAAGTATCACATATGACTAATTTTAGCACTACAGTACTGTATAAAAAGCACCATGAATCTGGACATAGACTTGCACCATGAATCTGGACAAAAACTTGGAGTGCTTTTCTTATATTATTGCAGTGCTTTTTACTACACTAAATACTACTTTTTCGGACCGCTCACCATGATTCATGGGCAGCCCCTTAGTTTTCCAAAAGTTTGGGGTGAATCTATGATTTTCACAAATCTCTAAAATTATAATTAGGCTCAAAAGTATGTCAAATTGTCAAAATCTTTACCCAAGCCCAAAATCGAATTGAGGGCTTTCGATTTGGGCCTCGTCGGCCAAAACCACCGGCACCAATATGTAGCCGTAAAGAGCCGAAGCCTTTGGCAACAAAAGTCCGCTGGAATTACTCGTCAGAGCCGCTGGGATCGAGAGGAAACGACGCCAGCGGAAGAATCAAAATCACCCATCGCCACCATTGCACGCCCGCCGACTAGAGGTTGTCTCTCCGCCACCGACGACGCCCAGGAGGTGGTCCAGCCAGAGCGTCGCGTTGCCGGTCAGGTAAGTTTCTTTAATTTCTAGTTTCTCTACTTTTGATGGCCGGACTTACAGACCCAGCGACGACGAATTTGTGGTTGTTTTGGTGCACCCGTACTCCGTGCTTGGCGATTTCAGGGTCTGATGAAGGGCATAGATCGGCGGCTGCGCTATAGGGGGCTCACGACCATCACCTTCGAAGGGGAGAGCACAGCCGGCCTTGGAGAATGAAGGAAAATGCAGATTTTTGGTTGGGGAAATTTGGGGGGCGGAGCCGCAAAGAAGAAGGAGGGTTTTTTGTTGATTTATGTAAAAAGACATAAGCATCCCTTACCTACCATATTGTTAATTTAATAAAATTAAAAAAATAGAAAAAATCTTGTCCACACACATGATTAGATCTAAGGTCAAGATTAGTCCCTAGGTTCACATATAATGACAGGGTTCTCATTTGAATTCAATCATATATATATATATACATAAATATATTCCTTATTTTGTAGGTCTTTTGTATTAATATATATCTACAATATATTATGTATATTTCTTTTTTTTGGAGTAGAAGTTGATTTTTAGGCTATTAAATATTATTACAACTCTAAACATTTGATCTTATTTCCTTACTAATGATATATACTTGTTTTATTTTGTGTGTGTTTATATATATATATATATATTAATAAAGAATCCTCCTATCATATATGTATGTTTCACATTCTCTGTTAGTTTTGAAAAAAATTATGGTGCTTTGGTCTCACCAATCCTAATATCTTTCTAATTTAATATTTTTCTATCATTATATTTTTCCTAATTTAATATTTTCCTTTTACTATATGTTACCTAGTTCAATATTTTCTTTATCATATTTTGTCTAACTCAATATCTTACTTTTATTATATTAATATAAAAAAAATAAGTCATATTTAATTAGAAAAATCTTTATAATACGAGTCATATAAAATTATTACAAAAGGAAAATAAATATAAAATATATAAATATATAATTCTAATATAATGAATTGAGAATAATATTAAAAATTTATATGAAAAATTATTTTTACGCTAAATAAAAAGAAAGAGAAACAACAACAACAAAAACTAATAATAACAAATTATTACACCTAAAAAAATAAGTATTAAATATATTTTAAATCTCGTTTTCTAATTCTAATAAAATGCATTGATAAATACATTATATATCTATATGAACAAATTAATGTCTTACGTAGGAAAAAAAAAATAGAAAAAAGGAAAAAAATAATAAAATGATATTACATAAAAAGTTAGATATACAATTATTTTTAATAGAATTATCAGTGCCATAGATTTTAATTTTTTATATCACTTATTTACATGCGACATGAGGGTATTGCATGTTTACATTTTTACAAGCTCAATATTCTACAGGTTTCCTTTTAAGTATAGGGTATTTTGCTATGTCTTACATATAATTTTGTGACCCCCGTTTAAAAATAATTAAAAGTTATTTATTGTGAAAACAGTCCTACGGTAATTAGAACAAATGATGCTCCGATTTATGTGTAAAAATTATTTATTGTGAAAAATAATTTTTGTGTAAATAGAACAATAATGTTACGATTTGTGTTATCATTTTCAATATTATTCTTTTTAGTATTTTTAATGAGTGTTACTTTTTTTTTTTCTAATCATGCATAATATGCGGGTGTTAAACTAGTGTGTGTGTGCGTGTGTGTGTGTATGTACTTATTTTGTAGGTCTCTTATACAAGTAAGGTGTGTCCATATAAATCTGAGAGATTGCGAACACAGCTCACGCTTTTAGAGAGGAACATCGAATCTAAAATGTTTGAGAGCACATTTTATTCTCGTTGCATATTTTTGTATTTGATGGATGCGATTGCAAAATGAATTCGGCATCCACAATAGCAACCTGCAATCATAATTATTTTCTTACAAAGCTTTTGCTATTTTCGTAAGATCCAATCTTGTGATTGTGAATCTTAGTTTGTAGAAGAGTTATACTGATTTAGATCATATCTATTCTTAAAGCATTTTTTTTATGTTTATCTTTAATTGGTAGATTACGTCTTTTGTAATCAATAAAATGCAAGTTTTGATTAGTACATATTTTTGTCCTGTTGGCTCGATTGTAAAAACAAATTATTCCTATAGTCAAAAGTTTTATACGTATGTCTTTTATTTTTCGCAGTTATTTCTTTCACACTCTTCACAACACTTTTTATATTGATTAAAACTGTGAATCGAAGTGTGCAATTATTTCATCTAGTATGGAGATTTTAAACATTGACTATGGAATTTTAAAATAACATGGGAAATTTCTCTATTTACTAAGTTTATACCAAAACAAATATTTATTTATGTTTTAAGAAATGCTAAAAAATGTTATAAAAGTCGTTTCAGCCGAAATAGCAAGCAAGGAGCTAAAACTTCCATCCCAGGCAGTGTTTTGGTATGCCCTGCTAACATTAACACTACATTCTGCAAAAACTGACATTACATACTATGTTACATTAACTACAAAAAAAAAAAAAAAAGACACTCCACCATAACCTCAAAGGAAAATGATATCGCCATATTCAGACATACCTGTGGAAATTATAATTACTGAAATTAGATCACATAATTATGTTTGAAATCATGAATTGTAAAACATTCTAGAATGCAACACGTACTTGGATCGGTGATCAGTGCTTTTGGTTAATCGGAGAACCACCGATCCCGGTTCAAGGTCAACGGTTTGATTAACCGTTGACCACCGACTTCGGTTAGAACCGAAACTGTGAATTGGTTTCCAGTGGTTAAGTATTGATTTGAGAAAACCTTGAACCGCGAACCACTTGTTATAACCTAGGATTTTTGGTTTTCCGCAAAAAAAAAAGAAAAGAAAATCTACAGTCGAGATCAAATTGATCAACGGTAAAAAAGTAAATCGGCTAGTCACTGATTAAAAACCGTAATGGCTTTTCACCCGGTTAAGTTACGGTTAAAACCAAATCGGTTAAAAATCAGAAGTTTGTAACTGCTAGTTAAGAAACTAATCGATTTTAACCAAATTAACATGTCTACACGTGCTTTCCATAATCTCAATTCTTATATGACAACTCCCTATTTTACATGTATATTCCACAATAAGTTATTTGAACAAAACAAAGTTCGATACACACAATACATATTGAACAAATTTTCCATATTGGTATCTTAGATATGAGATTATATACAAATTATTTCCAATTGACACTTGAACAGAATTAAAATGCTATTTCGCATAGAATTCATGAATTATAATACATGACACAATCCTCATACTTCTAAAAAATATATTGACTACATTTTGGATAGAATTCCATGTTGTAGTATTATAAATGATGAAATTATATACTTATTGTTATTTCAATGAAATTAGAATATTGTATTAGTTGTGACACATTTTTGAGAATAAAAGAAATCTAAAATAATCCAATTATATTATATTAGTGTTGACAAGATTTCTAAAAAGTAGAGCAAAAACCATAGAACTAGTGCACCAAAAATATAAATATTGAATGATTTCCATCACACCATGTCAACACAGTAGTACAATGAAAGAATTCTTTTTACTAGCATCGACTTCCATAGCAATATATTTCATCAAAGTACAACGAAAGATTTTTTTTACTAGCATCGACTTCCATCGCAATATATTTCGTCAAAATTGAAGATTCCTACCGAGATGGAGCAAATGGAACAAGTGACTCATTTTTTTATTTATTTTTTTACCGAACAGAGGAATTGGAGAGCATTATGTGAAGTAAGGGGTGACATTTTGGGTATGATAATCTTGAATTGTCACGCTTTATACCATGCAAAATGGTGCTTCTGTTAAGTTGAGTTTTAGGGCAGTGTAGTCATCTTAGCACGAGTTTTTCTTAAGTATACGGTAAACATTTAACCTAAAAGGGAATAAATAAAGTTAGTGGATTATATAAGAAATTAGTGGTGATGGGAGTCTAGTAAATGGTAATTTCTCAAAACTATTGTGAAAGTTATGGATTAGTACTCGCGGAGCCAAAAACTATAATAACAATAGAAAGACGAAAGACAGTTTTTAATACTAGGAGCCAAAAAACTATATTTGTATATTTGTGTCACTGCTTAGTGATATACTCGGAGAATGTACAATGACCTTTCATTTGGGACGGTGAAAAGCCCAGTCACCGCAACAATTGCTCCAATGGGCGAGGAAAAACCGTGGCGACTTGTGGGCCCCACGGCCAAGTCTTTGTCTCAATAATTTTCTTTTCTTTTTTTTTATTTTTTGGATGACTGATTGAATTGGAAGATCCAGTAGTATCAATTAATAGCAATTACATTTTTTATCAATTAAAAAAATGGAAAAGATTCGGGAAAAATCAAGAAAAATGAGAAAAATAAAAAATAAAAGATATTCATAGTATATAACTTTGTAATAAATAAATAAATAAATATAATAATTAATAGAATTTGAGAAAATAATAAGAATATATAAAAAAGCAAAAAACATTTAAAAATCTAAACGTTTTGTAAAAAAAGAGAAATTTATAATTTATAATACAAAATGAAATGATTTTTTGAATTCGGAAAAAATAGAAAAATCAATGTAAAGTAAATCAAAACAATTTTTTTAATAAAAAAATATTTTATAATATTTTTAATTATTTAATTATTTGTAAGTTTTTAATTATTATTAATGTTTCCAACATTTTATTTATCATGTTATTAAAAACAGAAAAATAGAATAAAATAATAATTTGTACAATATCATGTCATCATTGAAACCGCTGAATCACACAACTTTCATCCAATTATATCTTCCATCACTTTTTGTCATACCATCTCTCCGTCTAACTTTAACGTTCTACCTCTTGGTAAGATTATATTCCCTCCGTATGTTTTCTATTTTCGTTTGTCCATAAAATATAGACATGTTTGATTTTTAAAAGTTAGATTATAAAAAAAAAAAGACTAAAACACCCCTATTTAGTTTACTTTGTTATTGGAATACTAAAAAAATTAAGTGTAAAGCAAGCAATATATATATATATATATATATATATATATATATATATATATATATATATATATATATATATATATATATATAATATTCCAATTCCAATTACTTGTCTTCTTAACCTACATATTTTTATCTATTCGTGTGTCTTTTGTGTAGACATGTCACTACCGATTCTGGTCAATGATTCCAGTTAACTATTGATCGGCTGTTTCGGTTAAAATCGAAATCGTAAATCGGATTCCAGTGGTTTGGTTTCGGTTTCAGATTCTGGCCAATCGAAACCACTAGTTAACTAGGAAAATAGTGGTTAAAACTGGTCGATTTTTGATCGTTTGAAATAGTTGGGAAATAGATTAAAGCTGACAAAAGCTGTTTAAAAGCCATAGTATAAAAGGTAAGGAGACAGGTTGCTTTAAGAATACAAAACTTGATAATATTTGAATACAAGAAGGGTACTATTTATAGCTAAACCCTAGACAAGACCTAAAAGGAGCTGAAGGACAATGCAACGGTCTCTTAATGACAGCCCTTGATCTCCAAGACAGCTATGCGCCAGAAAGGAGCGTCCGGATCAAGCTAGTACAGCCAGCCTTCATGGCACCTTGCATGGGCCCTAGAATGCATCCAAAACCAGAAGAAAACAATGTTGTAAACTGACTAAGGAGGAGGATTAACCTTAATACATGGTTAACTCTAACACACCCCTCTCAATCCAAAGCAGGTGAAGGAGTTGTGTTGAGCTTGTTCCTGAACCGAATGAAGGATTGTTTAGGAAGAGGTTTTGTAAGCACATCAACCACTTGATCAATTGAAGGCACATGTTGAACAGTGAGGATACATTGGTGCACTTTCTCCCTAATAAAATGAACATCCAATTCCACATGCTTGATCCTTCAGTGAAAGACTGGATTTGCAGCAAGTGACTCAGCTCCAATATTGTCTGTCCATATGATAGGAATGTGTCTGACTGGAATGCATATCTCAGATAGAAGCTGCTTGATCCATATACCCTCAGAAGCACAATGGGACAAACTCCTATACTCAGCCTCTGTGCTTGATCTTGAGACAGAGGCTTGCTTCTTTGAACACCAAGAAACCAGGTTTGGACCAAGATAAACACAAAACCCTATAAATGATCTTCTGTCATCAATGTCAGTTGCCCAGTCAGCATCAGAAAACCCAGTTAACCTATTATACTTGGACCTGGAGAAGGACAGGCCATAGTTGGGAGTTCCAGCTATATATCTGAGAACTCTCTTCACAGCTTTCCAGTGAGTGTCAAGAGGACATTGCATGAATTGACTCAATTTTTTGACACTATATACAATGTCAGGTCTGGTTATGGTTAAGTATTGAAGACCTCCCAAAATGCTTCTATACAGAGTCTGATCTTGAATTGGAGAGCCCTGAAATTTGGACAAAGGAGGAGAGGTGATCATTGGAGTAACATATTCTTTTGCATTGATCATGCCTGCTTTTTGAAGAAGGTCCTGTATATACTGCCTTTGACATAAGTGCATTCCTGAGCTGGTGTGAGTGACCTCAATTCCCAGAAAATGATGAACTGTTCCCAAATCCTTCATAGAAGAAGCTGAGTCCAAAAGCTGGATTAGAGTAGTGATTTCATGAGTACTACTGCCTGTGATCAAAATATCATCCACATACACTAGGAGGGCAATATATGATTGCGATGTAGCTTTAAAGAATAGGGAGTTGTCTTATTGAGATGATTTGAAGCCAAGTCTTATCAAGACAGTTTTAAGTTTAGAGTACCAGGCTCTAGGTGCCTGCTTCAATCCATAGAGGGCGTTGTTCAACTTGCAAACTGTGTTTTGATCCCCTTGCTCAAAACCTGGAGGCTGCTGCATATATATAGTTTCTGAAAGATCACCATTTAGGAAAGCATTATTCACATCTAATTGCCTCACTGACCATCCACATGACACAGCTATTGAAAGGAGAAGTCTGATTGTAACAGGTTTCACCACAGGGCTAAAGGTCTCTGCATAATCAAACCCTGGAGTTTGTGTATATCCTTTTGCCACAAGCCTTGCCTTGTATCTAACAACTAAACCACCAGCCCCTCTTTTAATCTTGTAAATCCACCTGCAACCAACTGGAAATTTACTAGGGGGTAAATAAGTAAGCACCCAAGTGTTATTTTTGTGGAAAGCACTCAATTCAGAAAGCATGGCCTGATGCCAGTGCTTTTTCAGTATAGCCTCCTTGAAATTCTGTGGTTCTTGTTCAGAGGATACCTGTGCAGCATAGACCTTAGGCTTCAGATGACCTGTTTTACCCCTTGTCTGCATGGAATGTGTGTTAGTAATAATAGGTGGTTCAACAGGAGTAGGGGAACTAGCTTGATCATTATCTAATAGTGGCAACTGTACTGTTAAAGGAATTGTACTGTTGGAGGCTGATGTGGGATGTGGAGAGGTGGGAGATTGATTGTTGATGTTATTTGAATGAGTAGAGGGTGAGGAATGAGTTACAGAATGCTGATTTGGTGCTGCAGAAGTAGACAGTCTAGGTGAGGAAGGAGCAGTTTGTGGTGTTGAAGGCATTGATTGATTTGGAAAGGGAGTTGGAGTTGTTTAAAGAGGAGAGGTCAATGTAGGATTATTGGAAGAGTCAGATTGCACATCAGAGGTTGATTTGGAAAATGGAAACCGATTTTTCACAAAGATGACATGTCTGATCATAATCATTTTACCACAGGGAAGCCTGACCTTGTACCCTTTATACCCTTCAGTGTTTACTTGAATGATTAGTGTTTGATATTTATGACATTTGTTATTTGTTTGGATAATTTGTGTTTCCTATGAATATTTTGGTTTGTTTAGTTGTATATTTACTACGAATAAGGAAAGTAGAAGGAACAACCCTAAATTGGAGTTTATGTTTATTGTGGGACCGCATATGTGGATAACACAGACATCCAAAGACCTTAAGATTAGAGTAGATAGGCTTATGACCATATAAGGCTTCAAAGGGTGATTTGTATTGCAGTTGCTTACTAGGTGTTCTGTTTATGATATGCACAGTAGTTTGGAAGGCCTCCATCCAATAGGTATTAGGAACATGAGAGTGAGCTAAAAATATAACCCTACTTCAATCACATGCCTATGTTTCCTCTCAGCTACCCCATTTTGTTGAGAGATGTAGGGACAGGACACCCTATGAAGTATACCTTTTTCTTGAAAAAATTTGGATAGGTTCCTATATTCACCTCCCCAGTCACTTTGAACAGCTTTGATTTTAGCTGAAAATTGAGTTTCAACCAAGGACTGAAAGTGAAGAAAATCTTGAAAGGCTTCTCCTTTTGTTTTAAAAAAATAAATCCAAGTAAATTTGGTAAAGTGGTCAATGAACACCACATAGTATAGACTTCCATTTGTGGATTTTAAGGGGGATGGTCCCCACAGATCAGTGTGAATGAGATCCAAAGGTTGAACACACACAGTAGTGGATTCTTGAAAGGGCAATTTGTGTGACTTAGATTGCAAACAAGCATTACAAGGTACATCAGCAAATTCTTTATTAGAAAAGGAAATATTACAGTCTTTGAGGACTTTTATTACAACATCATTGGCTGCATGACCCAACCAATAATGCCAAAAATCTAGCCCTACTTTCTTCTTGGACACAGAAAAGCAACAAAGAGACCGAACACCATTATTCTTGAGAGGTGGTTGAGTGGATTGTTGACTTTTGGAAGGTTGCACCTGACACAGATCAAACTTATATAACCCATCACTAAGATTCCCTTGTAGAAGAATAGCCCCCGAGGCTTGATCCTTAACAAAACAAACATAGAGTGAAACTCAAAGAACACTTTGTTATCCTTAGCAAACTGAGATACACTTAATAAGTTTCTTGTGATACTAGGAACATGTAGGAGATTTTTGAGCTGGAAGAGGTGATTAGAGGTGGAATGGGTGGACTTAACAATTGAGTTGCCAATATTAGAAATGGACAAACCTGCTCCATTACCCAAGTGAAGTTGACTGGCTCCTTGATACTCTGAAGACATATTGAGGTTGGCAAAATCAGGTGTTACATGATTTGAGGCTCCTGAATCAGGAATCCAGCTGAAATCTGAGGCAGTGTCTTGAGTAGCCATCATTGCTGTCATGGAAGGAGAGTTATTCAAAGGTTGGTTGATTCTGTGATTTGAAAGAGGTCCTCTGTTGAAGTTTTGATTGTTTGAAGGACTGAAATTCTTTGAAGTCTGGGGAGAGAAATTGGGATCCATTCTGTAGTAGCACTTTGAAGCTGTATGATTTGTAAAGCCACAGATTTGATAGGCCACTCTACTGTTATTGTAGGTTCTACCACCTCTTCCTCTTGAGTTTCCTCTTCTCCCATTGCCTCTGTTAGAAAAAGAGCCTCTTCCTCTGGTATTGCTGTTTTGAGTGTTGTTCCAGCTGCTATTTTCTTTCCTTGGTTGTCCATGTACAACCACATTTTCAGTTATGGCCATTGGTTAATCAAACTGAGGTTTTGCAGCTTCCAACCTTGACTCAAAGCTCAACAACAGCCCAGTAGCATCCTTGAAACTCAACTTTTCAGGACTGGAGGTTATGGTGACAACCACTGGATCATACTCACTGCCAAACCGGTCAGATCAAGGAGTAGTTGATCAAAGTCTTCGATTTTATGCCCAGAAGCTTCTAGATTATCACAACATACCTTTACCTTGTTCAGATACTCTCTCATTGATAAGTTCCCCTTTTTCATGGTCTGCAATTGAACCTTATATTACATTGTTTTAGCCCCTGATTGTGCAGCAAAGTTGGCTTCCAAGGTTTTCCACATTTCATTTCTTGAGGTCAGACCAACCATAAGGATGAGCACACCTTTTGACAGAGAAGAGAGCAACCATGAAGCCAAGAGATGGTCTTGCCTTTGATAGGTTTGAAAACTAGGATTGAGAATAATGAGTCCCTCCCGATTCTGGACAACCTTTGAGGGGATCTCAACAGTACCATATAAGAATGTTTTAAGGCCCAAGCCCGTAGCTGCAACAAGGATTTGTTGTTTCCAAACCAGATAATTATTTTCATTTAGTTTCACAGAAATGAGTTGATGTTGAGGCTGGATTAAGGTATTGTGAGAGGAAGCAACTGCTGAGATTTGTGGAGTGGTTGGAACTCCTTCAGGATCTGCCATTTATGAGACTGAAGTGACAAAGGATTAAGAAGGAAAAAGGTTTATCAGAGCAGGCCCGAGACCCGCTCTAATACCATGTTGGGAAATAGATTAAAGCTGACAAAAGCTGTATAAAAGCCATAGTATAAAAGGTAAGGAGGCAGGTTGCTTTTAGAATACAAAACTTGATAATAGCTAAATACATGAAGGCTACTATTTATAGTTAAACCCTAGACAAGACCTAAAAGGAGCTGAAGGACAATGCAACGATCTCTTAATGACAGCCCTTGATCTCCAAGCCAGCTATGCACCAGAAAGGAGGGTCCAGATCAAGCCAGTACAGCAAGCCTGCATGGCACCTTGCATGGGCCCTAGAATGCGTCTAAAAGCAGAAGAAAACAAGGCTGTAAACTGACTAAGGAGGAGTATTAACCCTAACACATGGTTAACTCTAACAGAAATCAATGGCTCGGATGAAATAGCCATTTGAGATAAACGGGAAAAAATAGTCGCTGGAGATTTAACCGCCGGTTAACTGAAAATCGGTCGGTTTTAACCGAAACCGGCAGTTCCCAACGGCTATTTTTTAAATTTTTTAATTCATGTCTGCGTCTATAAATACCCCCCTCTCCTACACTAATACTCATACCAATTCATCTCTAATATTCTTCTTCTTCTCTTATATTTTCAAATTTGAAGTTGTTAATTTGTGCAAGAATACTATCAATCATCATCATCATCATCATCATCATCATCATCATCATCATCATCATCATCTTCTTCTTCTTCTTCTTCTTCTTCTTCTTCTTCTTCTTCTTCTTCTTCTTCTTCTTCTCTTCTTATTACTTTTATAATATTATTATGGAAAGCTCTTCTCATAATATTAATATTAATACTATTCGAGAATTTTATCGAAGGCCGAGACCGAGTTGGAGGTCAAGGATCTCGACGAGAACCTCTGGCCGTTGTCGGAGATTATGTTCCGGATGAGATGACACCGGAAGAAGTTGAAATTTAAATAATCAAATCAATTTCGGGGAGCATAATCACACTAGTTTCGATGAGGATTTACCCACCTCTGACAAATCCAAACCGCCAACTGACGTCAATCCGGATGAAATGAGGAAGAAATGGGTGATAACCGTGATATGCCACCGTCTCAATCAAAATCGAAGGAATATCAATCCCCAATCTTCCGATTGTATTTCACAAGAACGAAGATCAATTGTATACCTCGAGCATAATGCAATTCACTAAAAAAGAACTAGAAAATGCCTACGAACATTACGGGCAGTATTCCATCGGTAAAAGTCTGGCATTACCGACGACATGCTGATGGACGCAACCTCTTCGTAGATTTGTCCGTCGGCAATTTCTCGACAAGTAGGTGAGAGTAAAGCCTGCCCAATATGCCAACGACGGCATGCGTCCGTCAACAATTAAAAAAATAAAAAAAATCGATTTTTATTTGCCGACGGCATGAGTCCGTCGGCAATTTAAAAAAAATGGATATTAATTGCCGATGGAAATTTAGCCATTGGCAGCACTGGCTTATATTTATCGACAGATTACTTCCATCGATAACGTTGGATTTTTTTGCCAGCGGAAATACCGACGAAAATGTGTCCGTCTGTAAACTTCCTAAAATCGGCGGCAGTGGACAGAATGCTCCACAATTCACAAAGCAACAACAACAAAGAAAAAAAAGCGAGAAGGAAAGGGAGAAGGGAGCGACCGCCACAACCGCCAGAGCACCGCCGGAGCACCGTACTGTCAAATATTAAGATCTGTTAGCCTTTTAATTCAATTTGAATGTTTTTTTTAATTAGGATTTTGATTTAATTTGATTTGTAATTCAATTTAGTTATTAGGGTTTGATTCAATTTATGATTTATGGTTTAAATTACGATTGAGCCATTGAATTAGGCTTTCATTTAGGGTTTAGGGTTTGTATTTAGGAATTAGGTTTTGAAAAATTTAATTGGGGGTTCAATTTTAAAAATTTAGGCTTGATTTATGCAATTATGAATGCTTTTAAATTTAGGGTTTGATTTAATTGGATTTTAGGTTGGAACTTTTTTTTTTAAATTTTCTATTGTTATATTTAAAATTTATGTTTATTATTTATTTTATTTTTGAAATTTGTTTTAGTTGTGTAAAACAATTTTAAATTTAGAAAAAAACAGAAATTAAATTTTCTATTTTTTTTATTTTCTGTTTATTTTTTAGTTTTTAAAATCTCTTTTCTTAAATAAAAATAATAATATTTTCTTGTTTCAAATTAAAAAATTTTGTTATTTAAAATCTGTTTTTAATTTTATATTTTAAAGAAATAGGATTTGATCGTATCTAATTGGATCATTAAGGTCCAATTTGGAATTTAGTCATAGTTTAAGGGTAAATTAGTTAATATTTAAAAAATTAGGTTCAATCGTATTTAACTAGAAATGTAAGTTTAAATTTTATTGGATTTAGGCATAGTTTAGGTTATCATATTACATTATCGAATTTATATTTATTGTGATGCATGTCGAATATTTTATTTTATATTGTGCATGCATGGGAAGGCTATGGTGATCGGCCGGGTTTAAAAAAAAATGTATATTGTACATGCATGGGAAGGTCGTGGTGATCGATCGGGTTTAAAAAAAAAGTATATTGTACATGTATGGGAAGGCCGTGGTGATCGTGCGGGTTTAAAAAAATGTATGTTGTATATTATATTTGCGTTTGGTGGATATTGTTGTGTTTGGTTGATATTGTTATTTTTAAATTCTGTATGATTAATATAGTAAGAACAATAGGTATTTTCGACTCATTTAATTCGATTTAGTATCAAATAGAGAGTTTGATACTAAAGTTCGAATTGTTCCCTTTTAGAATACGTACCTTAGACCCGTTTGGAAACTAATATCAAATAAAGAGTTTGATACTAAATTTTGAATTGTCCCATTTTTGACAATTTGAGAAAACTTACTTACAATTTATTATGAAGCATTAGAACATTTTTATTTTTTACAAAATTCAAATATTGAAATTTCTAACCCCTCAACTTGTGCTCACCGAGCAAAATAATCTTTATTACATATTTTTCATGAATTCAATCAATCTTCTAGTGATGTAAGTCTGTCAACTTCCCCTTTCCTCACCACCACTTCTAATGTAAGACCATTATTCAACGACCCTGGACAAGCTATGACCCCATATACGAGGTTGATTGAGTATACTAAGCAAAAACGACAAAGCGCTAGTGCTAGTCGAATAATAGAAGTAGAAAGATATTTAGGGGATTCTGAATAGGGAAGTACCCTGAAAAAGCCCGATGGTCGATTTTGTGCAGTTTTGGCCAAAAGTGGCCACTATTTTTTTTACACTCTCTAGGATTGACAAGGAGGTTCTCGCCGTTCCTCTGTGGTTTTTGTTGAACAGGCCTCTAGCACGGGAGGCTTTGTGTTAGATGATCGACAGTCTAACTTATTGCCCAAAAATTTTGAAAATCAGATGTTAACGAATGATTGGTCAAAGCTGAAAAACGAGAATAAGAACTGCAATTGGATGAAGGTGAAGAGAGCGACCATTACGATACCACTTTGGGAAGCAACGACAACGACGAATAAATGAAGACGAAACACCTTCACTATCCACACAACGTAAGTAAGGTAAGTATAAGAACTACGTGAACTTTGATTTCTCTACGAGTATACGTATGCAAGTTAATTTCAATATTAAAAGTTAAAATTTTTAATTTTAATTTCTAATATTAGAATTAAAATCAAGTTCTTTTAAAAAAATATTTTTTTAAAAAAAATAAAAAAATCGAACTACGTGGACTTCGAATCCACTACGAGGATACGCAAACAAGTTAATTCCAATATTAAAAGTTAATTTTTTATTTTAATTTCTAATATTAAAATTAAAATCAAAAAATCTTTTTTTTTCAAAATTTAAAATTTTATATAAGTTTCTCATTTATTTACCTCATTCATATTTTATTTAAAATTTTCATTTATTTAAATTTTATTTAAGCTTTTTATTCATTTAAAAAAATAATGGTTAACCGTCGGTTAATAAAAAACCAGCGATTAAATACCAAATCGGTAATCGACCTCAACTGAAATCATAACCGACTCACCACCGGTTAGATTACCGTAGGCATGCGGGTTATTTTAACCGACGGTTATAAACGTTTTAATACTTCTACATTTGCTGAAGTAATTAATTAATAAGTATACATCTATCTATATATATATTAAAGGAGAGGTCTGGAGAGAGAAAAAATGTCACGTAGGATTATTTTCATTTTTTAGTTTTGTAGAGAAAAAATGCAATGTAGGATTATTTTCTTTTTTTAGTTTTGTAGGGATTTTCTTAAAATAATTATGATAGATACCTTATTTAATTAATTATGATTTGGTCTCTTTTTTTTAATTAAAAGGCCTCTTTTAGTTATGTAGGAATTTTCTTAACATAATTATGATATATACCTTATTTAATTAATTATGARTTYGTTCCTTTTTTTAATTAAAAAGCCACCTAGGATTAGTTRCCTCTTTTAGTTATGTAGGAATTTTCTTAACATAATTATGATATATACCTTATTTAATTAATTATGATTTGGTTCTTTTTTTAATTAAAAAGTCACTTAAAATTAGTTCATCTTTTAATTATGTAGAAATCTTCTTAATATAATTAGGATAGATACTATAATTAACATTAAAAATAATAAGAATTAATATTATATATATAATCACTTATATGTTATTTTTAGCTTTCTTTTACGTTTTTTTTGTTATTTTTTTCATTTTGAGTTGAACAATATCAAATCAAACTTGTCACTTTTTCTCATAAATAATTTGATCACTTTATTTAATTAAATTATACAAAAATGCCCAATAMAATAMAATTTGATATTATTTTTATTGGCTATCAACATGTTGTTTATAAAACATTATTACGATTCAACACTTTATTATTTGAATTGATCTCATAAAATAATGTATTTTGTTATTATCTCAGAAATCGCGTAAACAATACAAGTGCAAACCCAACACTAA
>BMAC01000141.1:959264-979251 GCA_014905375.1 Phtheirospermum japonicum
ACACACACACAATTTTTAAAATTATATAAAAATAACAACATAATTCAACATTTATTTTATTGGCTATCAAATATTATTATGATTCAATATTTTTTTATTTGAGTTGATCTCATAAATAATGTTTAATATTAATGATGATTTATTTTACGATTCAATACTTTTTTATTTGAGTTGATCTCATAAATAATGTTTAATATTAATGATGATTTATCTTTTTTAATTATGTAGAAGTTTTCTTAACATAAATAGGACGYATACCCTAATTAATATTAAAAACAATTAATAAGATCATTAATATATATATATATGTGTGTGTTATTTTCTTTTTAATTGTGAGCCCAACAATATCAAATTCGTCACTTTTTCTCAAAAATAATTTTACCACTTTTTTAATTAAAATATGCAAAATTACACAATGAAATACAATGCAGTATTTTGTTTTATTGGATATCATCATGTTATTTATCAAATACTACTACGATTCAATACTTTTGATTTGAATTGATTTTTTAAAATAATGTATTTTGTTACTATTTCAGTAATCATGCAAAACAATACAAGTGCAAAACCAGCATCGAGTAGAATGACTAATGTGGCATTCACTATAATAGATTCGTAAAAAGATCAACTAATTATTTGTTAGTTGTTGGTGATATTGATCCACAAAGTGGTAGCAAGAGAATTGCAGTAGAAAAGAGATCTGATAATTTGAAATGTATCAACGAGTTGCATCCTTCGTACGTTGCTCTACACTATCCATTACTATTTCCATGTGGTGAAGACAACCAAAGAGAAGATATATCTTTTTCTGAACCTCGAAAACATAAAGGTAAGGGTAAACAATTGTGAGCCAGATGAAGTTCTTTTCTCACCGATTGCATGAAAGAGACACGGAGGTACTCACTATTCTATACAGTCGATGACTCACACAACAATTTATAATTGATGCATATACGATTATTAAATCTTCAAAATTGTGGTACGTCAGAATTCATCAAAAGAAATATGAGGTGAGAAGTACAGTGGGATTGTTGATGTAGTGTTACGAGGTGAAACAGATGGCTCAAGTGTTGGTACTCATGTTGTCTTGCCCGCGACATTTACTAGCGGTTCTTCAGAGGGTCGTTTCCCATAATTTTTATCTATTACTGAATTGTGTAGCTCATTTAAATATTAAGTAGTAACCAATTTAAATCTATCAAGTATTTATTCAAATATGTCAATAAATGTAACTGTAGGTTCACTATAACATTCTATTAGAACAAATGTGGGGATGTAGAGGATAAAAAGATTGATGAGATCAACATGTATTATAATTATCATTACATTTCTCCATGGGAAGCGGCGTGAAGAATATTAGTTTATGAAATTCAGTATAAAACCCCAACTATCATGTGTTTAAGTTTTCATCTTTCAGAAGAGTATAATGTATTGTATAATGATAATGATCAGTGAACACAATGAAACATAATTCGAGGCAAGTAAGAAAAATCGGGAAGCACGGAATTGCCTTATGTTGAGTTTCCTAAAAACTTTCTTAGTACTAAAAAAATAAAAGAATGGACACCTAGGAAGTTAGATTTGTTTTCATTAATACGAATTTATTCCGCCAAAATTGATAAAGTCATGGATGCAGTACATTTAACCAAGGGCGATGTATTTCTCATCTATACATACAGATGATGCTTTCTACAACTGTTAAATCTAATAGTGAAATTGTTCTTAATGTAATATCTAACGACATAACTTCTCTTCTTATTTCAAAAGGAAGAACTGGACATTTCAGATTTAGGGTTACTTTTAATATTCACCAAGATTTTGATCATTACTAGTACTCCACTTGCAAAATTAATTAATGATGCGCATGTCATTATTTGGGACGAAACTCCAATGATGCATATACATTATTTTGAAACTTTGGACAAAATATTGAAAGACGTGATGAGATCGCAAAATAATTATAATACGCAGCTTCCATTTGGTAATAAAATAATAATTCTTAGTGAAAATTTTCATCAAATCTTACCGATTGTTTCAAAAGGCACTAGACCAGACATAGTTCACATAGTGATCAAATCTTCGCATTTATGYACTCATTACATAGTTTCGAAGTAGACCAAGAATGTGGTGCTGCAAAGTCACAATTKAGATCCCAATTGTCAAGTTAAAGAATATTTTCAACTCGATAAATAGTATAAGAGATGTAATAGTTGGAGGACCAAATAATGGTATCGTTCAAATTGAAATCCAGGTTATCTATTATTGAAAGATGATGTTGACCATGTTTCGTCAATTGTGGCGAGCACATATCCACAATTTGGAAAAACTATTGAATGCTTCACTTATTTGGAGGATCGTGATATTCTTTCCCCACAGTTGATGTCGTCGATTTGATTAATAAATATATGGTGTCATAAAATGATGGAGAATGTAAAGTATATCTTAGGTCTGATAATACATACAAATTCGACTCAAACATTGACATATTGTAGGACGTCTACTCATCAGAGTTTCTAAATACCATTAAATGTTGTGGATCCCGAACTATAAGCTAAAACTAAAAATTAGAATTCCACTCATGTTGTTGGGAAATATCGATCATTCCCTTATGTTGTGTAATATTGGTTGTTGACTTGGCGATCATACTGTATAGTCTAATATATATCAAGGAAGCAATGCAGGTGAATTGTTGTTAATCCCTATAATGACTGCCACACCATCCAATACGAGGTTGCCTTTTAAGTCCCAATGATGAAAAATTCATCTGATTGTGTCATATGCTATGATGATCAACAAAATTCAATTACAATCTCTCTCTCTCTCTCTCTCTCTCTCATGTTGGACTTTTCCTGAAGAAGTCGGTTTTTAATCATGGTCAGTTATACATTGCTATATCAAGGGTGAACAATCGCAAGAGTTTAAAAATATTGATCGACGATGATGAGAATAAACATAGTAACAAAACTATAAATGTTGTGTATAAGGAAAATTTTCATAATTTGTAAAGTACATTTTGTATAATAAAAATCCTTTTACGAAGGTTATATCATTTTGAAAACTATTCAATCTTTAATTAATATTTAGATGATTTATATATAGAGAGCGGTTATGGTAAAACCATCTCTGGTGTGAGTTCTTATCGAAATACACACACAAACACATTTTATCGTGCATATAATACTAGTTGAATTGAAAGACTAAAAAAAATAAAAAATAAAAAATCTATCTTCTGCTCAGAATTTTTGACAGCAATCATTTCTTCATTAGCGAGATTCTCATGGAACCGGAAGACCGGTTGGCCGAAACCGACCTCCTGGAAAGGGGCTTGTTGCTGAGCGGCGGCTCCGATTCCGAACCGGTTCACGATGACCATTACACCGACGACGATGAGAATGAAGACGAAGGACCTGCGCTCTATACGGCGTCGTTTGCTGAATCGGAAGAAAATTTCGTCAAATACCAGACGGCTCGGTGGGTTCTGTACTCTCTGCTTTTGATTCTAGCTTGGGGAATCGGCTTGTTCATGCTCATGTATTTGCCCGTGCGGAGGTACATTTTGCGCAGTGACATCCGTTCGCGAAAACTTTATGTCACTCCCAATTCCATTGTTTACAAGGTAATTTGTTCAATTCGTAGTTTTAACATAATTTTCTGATTTGGTTCCATTTTATATTTTTATTTCATTACTATATTGGAGTTTGTGATGTGATGTCTTGGAAAATATTGAATTCATAGTGTCTTGTTATGTAGAATTTCTTTTCTTTCCTTTTTATCTTTCAATGTAGTAAAATGCTCTAATTCATAGTGTCACTCCAGTTTTATGTAAAAAGAAAAAAGAAGACGACTTTCAGTTATTATTTTGGTTGAGATATGTAATTCTTGACTTGGTCCCCACATTTTATTTCTTCCTGAGCTGAAAAAAATGAAGAAGCTCGAAATGGTTGTTAACAGACCGTGATATGTTTTATTAAAAAGAGTTTTGTTGTGTCTTAGGTAAGAAGGCCGGTGCCGTTTCCATGTTTTGGAGTTCTTAAGAGAGAGAAGCATGTTTTACTGCCCTCAGTGGCTAATGTTGTAATCGAACAGGGTAAAAGCTTCACATTGCTTTTATCTTTCTATTTGACTCAATTTGTTCCATTCTTTTAGCTTTTTTCAAAAGTATGGTGAAAATTGTTGCAGTCTTTTAATTATCTGTTGGTAATCTCCTTTTGCCACTCATGATAATCTTTTGAACGAAAACCTAGCCGTATCAAGTATTTCAGGCCATCAATTGGAGAATAATTGTGTACAGAAATTTTAGTGCCCTTGTTGTTGTGAACTTTTTATCTAGAATATCTTTTATGCTTTCTTAAAATTGAGAAAATTGTACTTCCAGTCACATTAGATTTAGGTTTTCGCGCTTTTACTCCCACGTCTTCAAAATAGTCCCATAAGAGTTAATTTATTGCAACTTAAGTAGGTTACGGGACTCAAACTGCAACTAAATAATTTCTTGGGACTGAGAACACGATTACCTCAATTTCAAGGGACCGAAAGTTTAATTTACTCCTGAACATTGAGTAAGCTTACTCTAGCTCCATATAGTTAACATCTGAAGCAAAAGCTCCATTTGGTGGTTGATATTGGTGATGGGTTATCTAAATTCTATATTTACCTTGTGCCCTTTTTTTATATTTAAAATTTTAATCTAATTAAATTTCCATTACACCTTACTGCAGCATTCTTTTTAGGAAATTTTATTATTTGAATTAAAAGAGATTAATGTATTAAATCTTGCTTGTTATATAATTCGTATTTTATCAGGATATCTGCAGTCGCTATTTGGCGTATACTCTGTTAGAATCGAGAATATTGGAGTGACAAGGCCTCCAAGCGATGATGTTCAAATACAAGGTGTCGTTAATCCTCATGCTTTCAGGAAGGTAAAATCTTTTGTGCTCAAATATAGACATAGATCGGAAATACTCGTCTTGGCCTGGAAAAAATCGCTGAAGACTTGTTTTGAGAAATATAGTTCTTCACACGTCCTGTTTTTTACCTTCGCCAGGCTGTTCTTGTTCATCTGGCGAACATGAGAGCTGAGGTGTTATCTGGACAAGTTTCCACTGTTGAAGATATTCCAACGACTCCAAAATTTGGTCCTTCTACAGTTGCTTCGGTATGCCATCGTGAGCTACTATTAACATAACAAGCTTGGCTTATTGTCTTCATATGTGGAATAGTGCCTTTTTTTTCCTTCATTAATTTTGGAATAGTATATATATTTTCTTAATTATTTTTCACACACCCTCCATTTCACAATAGATGTTTTAGGTTTATGCACAAAAAGTAAGGAGAGGGGGTGGGGGTGGGGGTACTAAATTACTATATTATTATTAACTTTATTAAAATATTTTAGGTTTGTACACACAAAGAGATATTTTTGTGCGAGTCATTAAATGCTTAGGGTAAATAATAAAGATATGTACAATTTTACCTTGAAACTGTAGAACAACAATTATTATAGTTTTAGGATGCTCTAGAGTTGCGGTCATACTTTTTTGTTTTAAATTTATACACTTGTACACCACAAAAGTACTTATTCTCTGAATTAGTTAGATAGCTTACAAGCCACAACCACTCTTTTGTCCAATCACTTAAGTTGTACTGCTTGAATTTCCAGATGTCCCCTTCAAGAAGATCACTGATGCAGGATTTCGGAGAGATGGCGATTGTGCAAAAACTAGAGGAGGTTGGCAGTTCAGTGAAGGTTGGTTAGACTTTCGGAACTAATTACCTTTGAGTTTCTTTACCTATTATTCTATTCTCCCCGTTACCCTATGGTATTCACGTGGAGTCATTTTTGCAGAGAGTTGAAACTCTGATTGGAGAGCGTAATCTACAAACACCGTAATTGACAGACTATGGAGTCATCAATGCCCGTAAATTGTATTTAAAATGTCAGTGATTTTTAAAAAAAAAAAACCTAATTGATGTACTCAGATTTGATATTTATTAATTCCATGCAGGACGTTTGCTTCATTCTGTCAAATACATATTCATCTTTGCTTGCACGTGTTTGATGTAGATTCGACGCTGATTTTGTTCAGGTTACAGTGAGTCACTTTAGTTTGTAATTACATGATAATATGTGTTTCCTCGTGTATTGGCCTACCTTGATTTTTTTTCCGAGATATATTCTAAATTCTAGTTTATTGCTCGGTCGACAGTTTGGTGCTTCACATTTTTGCATTACATTACGCTCCTTTTCCGCATGGACATAACAACAGGGCTTCTCCAAAAGAATATTAGTGGCATCAACAGAATATTCCTAGGATCCTTTTCTAGTTTGTCGAATGGAATGATGTTAATTTGTTATTCACATGTATTTCTGCTGTGTGACCTGCTTCTTGTCTTTTGTGGTGGGATGTGGTGGCCTTTCTTTTCCCTGCCCAGTTCAAAATGGGACAACTCCTAGGTTGGAGTACATTTGGTCTGTATTAATGTCCACGTTGTGTACAAATTGTGATGTATATGTGAAAGGCTTTCAACACCATTTCAATTGGATTGGTCATCGCCCTCAAATTTTTCATTTTTTTTCTTAGGCCAAACTCTATCTCGTTTGGAAGTAATTCTCCGGTGTGACCGTCATACATATCATTATTGGTGTGACAGATTAGGTCCTGCTTGGTTGAGCTTATTGAAAGTGCTTATAGCTTATTCCATCACAATAAGCTCTTTTAGGCTGCTTGGTAAGAACAAAGAATAAGTTCCTGATAACTTATTCTGCCTAATAAGCTCCTGTTCAGAAAAAACTAGAAATCGTAGTTTTTTCTAATAAGCTCCTACATTATTTGGTAAAATTATTTTTTATCCTTTTATATTGTAAAAAATATATTATTTATAAAATAATATATTACTTTATATTTTACGAAAATATTTTTATTAGTCATAATTAAAGTTTTATTTCTTATTATAATTATTTTTTTAATTATTTTTTAAGTATTTGTCTTTTTTTTTAAATAATCTTTTGGGAAGTCTTCATTAATTATTATAATTTTATTTCTTTTATTCTTTATATTTTTTTTATGTATAATATTTTATATTTTAATCATGTCTATATTGGTAAATTAACCTTCAATCAGCTACTTTAATCAACTAATTTACCAAGCACTAATTGAAAATCAGCTACCAGCTATTAGTTATCAGCTACCAGCTATCAGCTGTTTGAATCAGCTCAACCAAGCAGGGAATTAGCTGTAAATTTGTCACTTTGCGCACACACAAATACACACACACACACAAAAAAAAGAAGGGAATTAGCTGTAAATTTGTCACTTTGCGCACACACAAATACACACACACACACAAAAAAAAGAAGACGTCACTTGCATATTGATCAAGTAATAAGTAAGTTAAAGATAATATAGTCACAATCTCCTTTTATATGGTCACTTTCGGCTCTAAAAGTGTTATTTTACTTGAACAAAAAGTGATCAAAATTTTTTTTTTTTTTTGACAAATATCACTTGTGGTTTAAAAATGTTAATTTGAGTTTTATTTTCATTCCTTGATATCTATGAGCTTAATATATGCTCATGAGAAGTATTCCTAAAGTTTTTAACCTTTGTGAGGAATGTGAGAGTTTAATATTGTGGTTAAATCATGTTGAATGATGTGTGTGCTGGGGTATGTCTAAAAAAAAACTTATGTTTAAAGGCTACTTTTGTTTATCTTTTAGTTAGTAAGTAAAAAAAGAAAAGAAGCAAACCGAAAAGGTTCAAATAAGTAACAATAATTTAGTAGTTTTTGAGTTTGGTTAAGAGTCCATTTCTTAAAGGCTTGTTCTACAAAAAAATTGGTTATTGGCTTATGGTGAAGTATAAAAAGTTTCGAAGAGTTTAACTGAGGTTAGTTGTGGAGTTTTTGTGTGCCATTACATTATAGTCACTTTTATCTAAATATTCGGTACCTAACCAAAGAGCCTACATTACAATCTTAATAAAAGTACTATTTGATTCTTGTCATTCCATACACACCAAGCAGTGGAGAGATAAATAAATTGCAAGCTAATGTTAGAGTGCATGTAATGATTCGATATCGAGCACATACGCATCCTAATCAAACTCTTGTGTGATAGCGAAACACTTACTTGGTAAGGATCATTGATTTTTGAAAATAAGAATTAAAGGTGTTTTGACCAAGTTCTTCAATGTTGTGTTTATATTTTGAAATATGATACTTTTGAAGCAAAATATATCATCACCATTTGTCATGTCCATACTCATGTTTATTTCTATAATCTTCTTTATTTTGTTTCTTCGAGTAAGAATAAACCCTTAAGTTTGGGGGAGTTTGATAAATACGAATTTTATGCACATTTTAGAACTTATTTAGTTAGGTTTCAATTACTGATAGTTCTTATGTAACGTCATTTAGCTTCATTCACATTATCTGAACGTTAGTAAATATTTGGTATGTGTTTGTTATCTTTATAAGATTTAGGAACTTAGTTGGGCTTAATGATGATAATAATGAAGATCTGAACCCGAGCAAAGGAAGAAAGGAGAACATTGAACCAAGTCTAGAGCAAGCCAACGAGCCATTGGACCAGAGGAGGCCGGACGACCACTATCGAGTTTAGTATCGGTCGATAGTAGGGTCGCTACTAAGGGCCTATTTTCACAGTGAGTGTTATCGACCAGGCTATTGGTTGATAGCCAGGTCGATAATGACTTAGAAACATTACAATACGTTAAAATCTTGGAATTTAAGGCTGAGATTTGACATTTATTATAAAATGGCAACACAAAGAGGTCCAGATACATCATCCAACATCAAGTCTTCACCATCTTATCATCTTAGAAAGCTTTGTATAATCTTTCAATATATTCTAATTTTAAAACAGTGAGTTTGAGAGAGAGAAAATTTGGAGTCAATGATCAATACCAACCATTTTGGTTATTTCTATCCTTACTTTTCATTATATCTATTATGTGTTCAAGGAATTTCTGAATATGTCTGGCTAAGGTTCTTTATTCTAGGGTTTGGAATAACAATGATTGAATAATATTATGATATTTCTTTTAATTCATGTATGATCCATTTTCTATTTTTGTGTTTTGATTTCATGATTATAAGTGATAAATAATTGCTTGTGTTTCTTATGTTTTGATTGATTGATAACCTTTTCAAAACTACTAGCCTGATAAATCATAACTCGAGAGACGAAGTCTATCAATAGGCTTTCAAACATGAAACACTTTAATTAACAAGACCAATTGGTTTGAGATTAATAGTGAATTCGTACAAACCTTTGAACCGATCTTTAAATTCGTACAAATCTTGTAAACCTTTTGGACTTCTAAGTGTGATTCAAACAAACACGTTTTTCTCATACTTCAAATCTACAGTTTTATCACTTCGAGTGAATGACTAAACTACTATTGTAATTGACTTATAGTGAATTAAATTGCAATACACTTGATTGACTGAAAAGGAATGACGTTAGGAAACCCTCGTGAAAACCAAACCTCAAAATATTCCATATCATTTGAATCGTACTAATTATGTTTTGACTTTATTTTAAATAGTTTATAATCATTGTTTGTAGTGACGCAACCCAAATATCATTTTCTATCGTTTAGATAAACTACATTTCTAAATTATATTACTTGTCAAACTTAAACTATGTATGGTTCTTATGGGATTCGACCTTGCTCATTTTCTACAACATCTATACTGTATACTTACAGTTAGGTAGAGTATAAGAATGATCAAGTTTTTATTTCTTGAACCAATCCCTAATGAATATAAGAGGAGGTCACCTACCACCATGTCTACTGCATCAGATCTTATCTCCATCAACGCCTCTACTCAAGTCCCATTGAACTTGATTCAAAAAACTAAAACTCTTGGAGCTTTCAATGTGAAGATCTCCTAATCGACTATGACCTATTTAGCTACGTCGACATATCGAGACCGTACCCTCCTCCAACTTTCTCCACGGATTCTTCTTCAAGACCGAATCCCCGACAATCCCTTCAAGACAAGCTTCTTTTGAGTGTGATAATTGGGTTGATTAGCCAACCATGGGACATCTTGGCCAACATGTATGGGCGTCCCTCTCGTGGACGAATCATGGTTCTCAAAAATAGGCTTCAAAACGCAACCAAGGGTTCACAAACTATCACACAATTTATGAATAATATTAAAAGAACGGTAGACAAATTAACCTTGTTGGGATTAATCATTAATCCTAAAGATCTCATTGTCAAGGTTTTGAATGGACTTGATTATCAATACCGCGAACTGTCAAACACCATCCAAGCACGTGAAACTTCGGTTTTGTATGATAAAATTCATAAAAAACTCCTTTATTTTGAGGCACAACTCTCCACCCGATCCATCATCTTTCTGCCATCACACACTCTATCTACATTCGTCATGGGATGCCCTCCACAGCCCTTTTCCAGCAGCCGCGAAAACCACAATCAATCAAAGGGTCAGGGTAAGGATAACGCCCCTTAGTCCAACACTCAATGGTTCTAGGCCACTAATAATAACCCGAGCTCTCATCCCTACTAGGGTTGTTACCAACTCTGTAAAGAGACCGAGCACTTTGCTAAATGGTTCCCCAACTTTCACTCCTTTCTATGGATGGTAATTAGCATCTCCGGCTCCCCCTCATCGCGATTACAAGAACCCCCCCCCCCCCCCCCACCCACTTTCTGATACAGCTTCGCATCCCATTGGATCCTCATTGTCAGGATAGCTTTTAGACTCTGGTGCATCACACCACATCACCACTGATATGATGAACCACTCCCTCCATTATCCTTACAAGGTCCAGGATGATGTGATTATTGGTAAAGGGCCAGGTCTGTCATTACACACACCGGCACCTGCGAACTTTCACTTCTCTTAGCTTTGCCCTTACTTTATATGTTTCGTCTATGCATAAAACACTAATTTATGTTGCTCAATTGTGACATAACAATGATGTTGATCTTGTGTTCTCAGCTCATAATTTCCAAGTGAAGGACCGTCGAATGGGGGGCACCATTCTCACTGAAATAAGTAAGGATGGCATATACTACTGGACAAGAGCACCGGGTTCGGCCGTTTATGCCCTCACAGCAATAAAGAAGTCCAACCTTTGGCATCTCTGCCCTGGTAATCCTGTGTCTCTTGTATTACGCCATCTATCAACTTCTAGTCGAGTGTTCCTGCTTCATTTTCTGATTTTACATGCATTTTGTGCAAAGTGAACAAAAGTCACAAGTTACCGTTCAAGAATTATATTTTGGTGTCTAGTTCGCCCTTAGAGATTATTTTTTCCAATGTCTGGAATTCTTCAATTTTGTTAAATGATGGTTTTAAGTAATTTATAATTTTTGTTGATCATTTTACAAAATATGTTTGGTTCTATCCCTTATGCCGTAAATCTAACGTACTTCTTAGTTGACCTCCAAACCCCTTGATTCACTCTTTTGGTTAGACGAATAGGTGGGTTGTTCCCTTAACTCTTACCTTTCACCTCCAAGAACCTCCTAGCAACTCCGAGATAGCTCTTTTCTATAGACTTCCCTTTGCTAATGTTTACACAATTTAAGACCGTTGTTGAATACTATTTTGAACAAAAAATACTTTGCTTTACTCAGACAATGGTAGGGAGGTTCTCGGTCTTCATCCATTCTTATACATATACGACACTAGCCATCTCACCTCCCACCCCATACTACCGAGCATAACAGCTATGCCAAATGCTGTCATCGACACATTGTTGAGATCGGGCTCATATTGCTTCATCAAGCATATCTTCCACTTGATTTTTGGCCCATTGCCTTTACCAATGCGATCTATCTAATTAATAAAAGCCCCAACAAAATTTTTCTATGACGTCCTCTTTTCAGAGTCCCACTTCGAAAAACCTCCCAATCTTTCCAACCTTAGAGTCTTTGGGTGCTTATGTTTCATGTGGATTTGCCCATACTCGTATCACGAGCTCGAACCTCACTCGTGACCGTGTGTCTTTGTTGGGTATTCTCTTACACATAGTGCATATCTCTGCTATGACCCATCCTCATCTAAAGTCTTTGTGTCTTGCCATGTTAAGTTTGATGAGTCCACCTTTCCGTATCTTAACCTCTCCTCCACTCCCTCTATCAGGCTCTCACCATGGTAACCCATCCGCACAGTCTCTACCGTCACTTCTCCCATTGCTCTATGTTTCTTTGCTTGCTCCACCCCCTCCATTGAATGAGCTCCCTACGACCCTCTGTCCTCGCAGATTCCTCTGTAGACAACACACTCACGACCACCACCTTTGCCACCACAACGTACAACTCACCCTATGCGCGCGTGGTCGCAAAACTACATCACTAAGCCCCATCCTTGATACGCCTTGCATTCTTCGGTTTTGAATTATGATACTGAACCTTCTACTATTGCTCAGGCTCTAAATGATCCTAATTGTCATTTTGCTATGTTAGTAGAGTTTGAGTACTTTTTGCACAATGATACTTGGGATTCAGTTCCTCCTCACTCATCTCAAAATGTCGTTGGCTGTAAAAGGGAGTTTCATGTGAAACATAACCTGGATGGTTCAGTAGATCGGTTCAAAGCTCATCTTGTTACTAAGGGCTTTCATCAGCGCCTTGGTGTGGATTTCTTTGACACTTTAATCCCAGTTGTTAAACTAACAAAGGTTCAACTTGTATTGAGTATTTCACTCTTGTGGGGCTGGTATCTTCGCCAACTTGATGTGAATAACGCCTTTATTCATGGTGACTTGGAGAAAGAGGTATATATGGCTGAAGCGCCTGGATTTACCTATGCCACTCATCTTTCTCATGTTTGTAAGTTGAAACGAATGATTTATGGCCTTAAACAGGCTCCTCGGGTCTGGTATGTGGAGCTAAAGTGTTTCTTGCTTGCTATTAAGTTCACAAACTCTCATTCCGATACTTCATTATTTTTGTTCCGTCGTTCTTGTATTACGTTATATTCTCTTATTTATGTTGATGACTTGATTCTCACGGGCAATGATTTTATGTTCTTGGGGGTATGTTGTAAACGCTCTTAGTTCTCAGTTATCGATTAAGGATTTAAGAGACTTATCATACTTCCTTGGCATTGAAGTACTTCATAATTTTCTACAAGCTTGATTCGAATCCTCCCCACTCTACTTGGGCCATCGACTCGCCTCATCTATATGAACTAATCTCCATCGGAATACCCAACATGGTACCATCAGGTCATGGGTACCTTTTAAATACCTTCTGGCTACTCGATCTAATCTTGCCTTCGCAAGAAAAAAATTTATCTCAATTTATGCATTCTCCCACCGAGATTCATTATGAGCGGTTAAACTATTATTTTGCAATCAGATTGGCACCCGAGATGTTAGTTTGCGACTATACTAGTCTTTAAACTTCATTTCTTTTATGGTTCTGATTGGGGGGAGATGATTGATCGTCTACTAGTGTCTATGTTGTATTCTTAGGTCGAAATCTTGTTTTTTGGGAGCTCCAAGAAACAACGGTCTATTCTATTATCTTCTATAGAGGTCGAATATTGTGCCATTGCTGTTGCGTCGGCAAAAGTACATTGGTTGCATTCTACTCTTCATGATATATATATATGGAACTTCCTTCCACACTAGTGATGTACAGTGATAATATTAGTGTGACTTATCTTTGTGCGAATCCGGTGTTTTACTCATGTATTAAGCACATTATCATTAGTTATCATTTTGATCGAGACTTGGTCCAGTCCGCTCAGTTGCGTGTGTCTCATGTCTCGTCTGCGGATCAGCTTGCTGATGTTCTTACGAAACCTATTGATTTTGTTAATATGTGTGAATTGACAAATTGGTCACGAATGTAATATTGATTGTTTCCTAATACATCACTTCTCTTATATGACCTGTCTAGTTGAACAAACTGATTTGTTGAAATTGTGTTGTACATATCTTGATGCATTGAACTAGTTGGTTTGACAACTTGCCTTCCTTATATGAACTTTATTGACTAACAACCTAATTGGCTGAAATTGTGTTTACTAGTTGATTGGTTATTGTAGGAAAGTAGATATTTCATTGGTATAATTGATCAAAAGCATGTTTTGTTGATTATGTCCAAATCCGCCGTTCCAACAACTAATTTTCCTTATTGACTCATTGAACTAACAACTTAAGGACATTGGGATTATGTTTACTTTATTTGATTGTGTTTTGTGATGATAAGATATTAATTGATTTAATGAAAATATCCCGCTGGAGAGATCTTCATTAAAATGATGCATTAGGTCAAGAAAATCTATTTATTAAACGAAGCAATCAATCAAGTTGGTTTGAAAAGAAGATCAAGTCAAATTAAGAAAAGATATTTGAAACAATTTATTTTCAAGCATCAACTCTCTTAACTTGCATTTTATTCAAGATAAGGAAATATCTTTAGAAATTATTTTCTTAAAAATACATCAGCCTTCTTGGCCTGCGATCATTCATGTTAAGAAAGATCTTTGGAGATTCTTTCCTGAAAAAGACATCAGCCTTTAAATAGTCTTTATTCTTGTATTGTTTACATATACTTTTTAGAGAGAAAAATATAGGGAGAATTCGTTTCCCTTTGTATTATATTTTATTTGAGTCTCTTTAACGAGTAATTTACAACGAGCTTGATCCAGACAAGGAGAGACACTGTTTGAACAAAAACTCGCACAACTTCTCCACAGTCGACTGGACGTCATGATCAACACTTAAAAGGAGTTCAACGTGTTGAACATAGTGGCGACACGAGGTCATCGATGAGAAATTGGAGGGAGGCTAAGATGCTCGTCAAAATGATGGAAGATCGCCGAACAAATAGTGAGATAGGTGATACAAGGTTGTTTTACTTAAAAGGGAGTCCTTGATTCAACTAGTATATTGTAGGAGCAAACACTATATTTTAATGAAAGAGGTTTGAGAGGAAAGAATGATCCTTTCCTCGTAATAATTTATATTTGTGAGTCATTTAATTTCTGTTATTTTGTCTATATTTTTTGAACAATAACACAATATGCATTGTTTGTGATTTGCATCTTTTTGTACATATTTTTGTTATCGTTTTTGTATCACGTTGCGTGTGTTTCTCTTGCTTTTGGGTGTTTTTAGGAGTCGAGTTGGCCGTTTTTCGTTATTTCTAGGTTTTCTTAGTTTTTTTATGTTTTTGATTAGTTTTCGTAGTTTTTCTCCCTTTCGATTTTCTATTTGCCGTAGGACATCCAAGCGGGGCCCGCGCTCATTTGGGATCGTTGATACTCGACTCGGGAATGAACGGACAAAGCAAGGGAGCGCAACGGACGAGGATCGATGAACCGGCGGATGCGAAAAGAACGAGAAATCGAGCCGCTTGCAGAAATTCAGTCGACCGACTGGAAGTGCAGTCGATCGACTGCAATTCTAGTCGATCGACTGCCTACTTGGCCGATCGACTGCTGTCGATCGACTGGGTCCTCCGAAGATCGACTGGATTCCAGGGCTTCAGGCCGTTTTGACATCGCAGTCGATCGACTGCCGACATGATCGATCGAGTGCACGTCGACCGACTGCTTTTTCATTCGATCGACTGAAAAGCAGATTTTGAGATTGAATAAGTAATCAGACGTCTTTTCGAAGAAAGACAACTTGCAGCTGAGGACTTTCCTCCCCAGGAGAGCTCCTTCAACCCAACAAAAATCCTTTCCTTTTCATTTTGATCAAGAAAAATCCTAGAAATTAGTTAGTTAATTAGTTTTAGTTTTAGTTTAGGGTTTGAWCTTAGTTAGCTAAGTTGTGAAAGCACATATCCTTAAGTTTCAGATTTCCATTGTKAAGCTTTCAAGCTTCCCATTTCAAGCTTTTGTGGATCATACTCTTGGTAATATCTTTCCATTAATATAGTTTTATTTCCTTGTTATTTAATTTAATTGTGTGTTGATGTTTGATCATAGTTTAGTTGTTCAATTGATCATCAAAACTCTTATTTTATAGCTTTTGAGCTTTCTAGCTTTTGAACTTATACTTTTAAGTTGTTAAGTTGTTAGATCAATCTTTAAGTTTTAGAAGCTTTATATAATCCTCCTTTTTAGACTTTAAATTTTATTAAATTAATGCRGACRTTTTCAAATAAGCTAGACTTTAATTTTCCCTCCATTTTCCTTAATTTAAAATTATAAGTTTTATTAGTTAACTAGTTTAGATTAATCGTTTTAAATAAGTTCTAATTTCCTTTTCATTTTCAATGTTTTTAAATCTTGTATTTCAATATAAATCTTAGTCGTAGAACTCAAAACCGAACAATGACTACTGCTTTCTTAGTTTAAATTAGTTTCGTATAAACCGACGATAAGAACAATTAAGAAACCGATAGCCGATAACATCCATCCTCGAGAGACACGACTCAGAAAGAACTCGCCGCCCTACAACCGGCTCCGTACTCTTGCGGAGACGGATTCCGAAACTAAAGCGTCGAGAATTCGTCGATCAAAAATTTAGCGCCGTTGCCGGGGATGGATTAAGGCCAATGGTGTTCTTAATTACTCTTATCGTTAACGTAGTTAGTAGTTAGATTAGTTCGTTGTTTTACATTCGATACGCGTAATCTTTTGTCATTTGTTGTGTATGCAAGGTGGGTCCACGTCCCGTTACCTCCGCTATTATCACCGATAATTGAGGAGCGAACGATGACAACTCCATTCGAGAGCCCGATTCCGCCCGCCCACACTCTAGACGATCAGAGGATGCCTCTGCCGCTTAATTGATCTGATCGAGGATGGCAAACTACCGAGCTAGTTTGCCATACGACAACCCTTACATCCAAACTCCCGAATATCCAAATCCATACACCACTCCCGAATATGACGACCCGTATGCTTCGATCGGGAAAGAATGGATCTACTCTTCCGATCATTATGACCCAAAGCCTCCACATTCACCTCCATTTTCATATCCCCATAACCCGAGCATAGATCCGTATGCACCGACTCGTGATCCTTTTGATCCGGGTTTTGACGATCCATATGTTCCACTCGCCCTTCCTTCGAGCTATGATTCTTACAATCTACCCACCTCGAGCTCGTATACTCCGAGTGATGACCCTTATACTTCACTCTTTCAAGATTCGCCTACGTCCCAACTCCCGAACATGGAGTCTCTCTTAGCCGAGCTCACGGAACTCCTCGCTCACATGGAGACTCACACTAAGCAAATCGCCAATGACGTGGATGAGCCTAAGAAGCCGTGCCTTGACGAGATGCCCATCTTTGATGTGGTGGTGCCCACGGTCGTTGATGGAAATTCGAGATTTGACAATCTTTCGAAAGAGAAGCGCTATGGGTTGGATTTCGAGGACGAGGAGAATGGTTCGGAAGACAACGTAACCCATCTCAGGTATTGTGAAGAGGTTGTAGTGGAAAGTGAGGGGGTGTTATCTTGGAGGTCTCGGATGGCACTTGGATTGTCGAGCTTACCTGCTTTAGGCAAGGAAGATGTAGTTGTGCCGGTCTTGGAGGATGTGGAGTTGATCGAGCCTCTTTTGCTACCACCCAATGCTTTATTACTACTTGAAAAAGAGGAGGTGGAAGACGACAAGAAAGATGTGCGGGGTCCTACTCTCTCGTGCCCGACTTCGACTATTTCTAAATTTGAGAGAGAGGAGATGACAGTCGGGGAGACGGAGAAATACGTCGACCCGTTTTGGGATGATCACGTTTGGGTGGTCGACTACTCACCCTTACGACCACCGAAGCAAGCCCACGTTCTTGATGTCTCGATCTTCCGGCTTGCCCGACGAGCCCGCCTTGGTGATTTTGATCACCCGGTTTGTCTACTAGAGAACACCAAGGCGTGGCATGATCGTCACCTCTTCTTGGATCCCGGATAATATTTTTGTATAACCATCGAGCGAACGACATTAACCAAATGCGCTTCGTGGGAGGCAACCCACGACTTTCTAACCTTTTCTAACTCTTTTCTTGTTTTTCTTTTAATTTTGTGTATATTCTATCTTTAAGTAGTGTTAATGGAGTTTTTGGGTTTGTGTAGGTTCAGCCATGGAGTCTTGGGACAAAAGAGGATCGAAAATGGAGGTTGGCTGCTGAAATGCAGTCGATCGACTGAATACCTAGTCGATCGACTGGTATGTAGTCGATCGACTGCCCAAGTTCAACATCGACTGGATTCCAGGCAATTCTGAACTTTTGGCATGAGCAGTCGATCGACAGCTGACAGTCGATCGACCGAATATGGCAGTCGACCGACTGCCCAACGAACCCTAATCTTCGCTTTCATTCTCAAAATGCAAAACAAATTAAAAAAAAAATCCAAACAAAATAGGAATTTCAAAAACTCAAAAAGATTTTGGTTTTTGTAAATAGTTTACTTTTGTGCAAATTTTCCAAACTTACCTTACCTTATCTTGTAGATAGCTTGTTGCTTGCCTCGGCTCCCGGCGACAACCTTGACACAACCACGACGACAAAAGCTCGGGCATAGGGGCGTTCTCTTTTCCCTACACCTTTTTACTTCTTTTCTTAGCTTAAATACGCAATGAGGACATTGCTAAGTTTTAAGTGTGGGGTGGTTAGAGTTCGTCCTAGGTTTTTAATTTTGTCGTATGCTTGCTTGTGTTAATCTGAGTAACGTGTGTGCTATTATTGCTTGGACCCTTGGCTAAGTGACGCGGTTTTTGATGATTTGTCAGGGTGTTTAGATCTTCGACCGAATTTAGTGGACTTAGGTGGTTTAACTTGTTGGGATCTCCGTTCGATTTTAGCTTCGTGCTATCCTTGTGCTCGTTTAGAACTAGTGCCTCGACTAGCCCTCGTCATTAAACACTCTCTATAGGTTTTTGTTTTGTAATTTGGAGTCGTCAATTGCGCCACGTGCTCGATCGAAAAATTTGTAAGTTGCTAGTAGCAACGAATGATCGGAGTCGTTGAAAGCTTCGTATTTTCATCTTTATTTATCGAAAAAAAAAGACGAATAAACAAGGATAAGTTATAAATCCTTGAAGTTGTTGAGTAGTTAGTAGCACGTTTTTCCCTTTTCCGTTTTTTAGTATATATTTATAAAGAGAGGTGTAAATGATCTTGGCTAGTAGGGAGCCGATTAACGGTTCGAGCGTGGATAGACCTTAGCCGGGACGAGGACGGGGGGACCGACTTGGTAAATTGCTTAAGTTCTTTTAGGGTTCGGAAGTCGATCTAAATTTCCTTAACAACAGTTATTGACGTCCTTTTAGCCAAAGCTAACAAGCAACGTAGCGTACGACGCCTCGAATTATTTTGTGCATTAGTTTAGGGTTGGTCGGGGGTAGTTTTGTAATTTTAAGTTAGTTTTGCTTGAGGACAAGCAACCGTTCTAAGTGTGGGGTGGTTGATTTGCATCTTTTTGTACATATTTTTGTTATCGTTATTGTATCACGTTGCGTGTGTTTCGCTTGCTTTTAGGTGTTTATAGGAGTCGAGTTGGCCGTTTTTCGTTATTTCTAGGCTTTCTTAGTTTTTTTACGTTTTTGATTAGTTTTCGTAGTTTTTCACCCTTTTGATTTTCTATTTGCCGTAGGACGTCCAAGCGSGGCCCGCGCTCATTTGGGATCGTTGATACTCGACTCGGGAATGAACAGACAAAGCAAGGGAGTGCAACGGACGAGGCTCGATGAACCGGCGGACGCGAAAAGAACGAGAAATCGAGCCGCTTGCAGAAATTCAGTCGACCGACTGGAAGTGCAGTCGATCGAATGCAATTCTAGTCGATCGACTGAACTCCCAGGATCGACTGCATTCCAGTCGATCGACTGAACTCCCAGGATCGACTGCATTCCAGGGAGTTTTGGCGTTTTGGACGACGCAGTCGATCGACTGCCTACTTGGCCGATCGACTGCTTTCGATCGACTGGGTCCTCCGAAGATCGACTGGATTCCAGGGCTTCAGGCCGTTTTGACATCGCAGTCGATCGACTGCCGACATGATCGATCGAGT